>BQNB010021548.1:28768-61007 GCA_026074375.1 Tanacetum coccineum
ACGCCCTAAATAATCGACCCTTAGGGGGAGATTGTTAGGATCATTAAAAGTGTCGATTATGTGATTTTGTGTTATTTAATTGTTAGTCTTTCTTTTATTAATGTCAATGTAGTTTGTAATAAGGTGTATTATGCTAAAAGAATGAAATAACATAATTACCAAAGTCTAGGGACTAGAAGTGTTAAGTTAGGAAAATAAAGGAAGGGAAGCCTCCTTCCCTCACCTATAAATACCCCTCTAATCTTCATTAGAGGGAGATTCTTGGTAACTAACTCTTCCATTTTCCCTCCATTTTTAATATCATTTGAAATTTGAATACTTGCCATCCTTTACTATTCTCTCTATGCTTCCATATTCGATATGTTTGATTCAAGATAAACGAGACCTATCAATGCTTAAGTATGTAGTTACTCACTATCTTTTTACCGCGTATCATCCACAAACGAGTGGAAAAGTGGAGGTTTCAAATCATGGTTTGAAACGTATCTTAGAAAGGACCGTAGGTGAAAATCGTCCTTCATTGTCCTATAAGTTAGATGATGCTTTATGGGCCTTCCATACCACTTTCAAAACACCCATCAGGTGCACTCCTTATAAGCTAGTGTACGGAAAGGCTTGTCATCTTCCTATTGAACTTGAACACAAGGACTATTGGGCCTTGAAACATTGCAATTTTGACCTTAAGACAGCGGGTAATCATCGGAAAATTCAAATGAATGAATTAAATAAACTCTGGGATCAAGTTTACGAGAATTCTTTAATCTACAATGAGAAAACAAAGAAGATTTATGACTCCAAGATTAAGAACCGCGTCTTCAACGTTTGTGATCGAGTTCTTCTCTTCAATTCTCGATTAAAGATTTTCTCAGGAAAGCTCAAAACCCGTTGGACCGGACCGTTCACCGTTGCTTAAGTTTTTCCTTATGGAACCGTCGAGTTATCTCAAACAGATGGACCAAATTTCAAGGTGAACGGTCATAGACTCAAGCACTACTTTGGAGGGGACATACCATTGATGGTAGTCCCAGATCTCCAAACCTTCCCCATGGACCACTAAATTCGGGGTCGAGTCAGGCTCGTGACTCGGTTAACAAAAACAAGCGCTTCGCGGGTGGAAACTCATGTTTATCCCTAGTAGCAGTATATTAATATAATATTTATGAATAAGTGTGACATGAGGAGGCTCGACTTTTCCTTTCTCATGGTTCGTGTTTTGTGTTTTATGTCCAGGATTTCCTGGATTTTAAAGACTCTCGTGCTCGTGGTTTTGTCCATCGTTTACTCGATCTTCAATTCTTCGCATGCTTATATATGGGAATCCGATATCCTAGATCTTATTGATTAACGTTTATCTATTAGCATAATTAATAAACGGCTTTAGATTTGCGTAGAGACCCCTTAATATTTGGATTATGCCTTGTAATTAGTATGGGGGTGACAATCTCACATTGAGGACAATGTGTAGTTCTAGTATGCGGGGGATCTTTTGATTCGATCTTACTTGCATTTGCCTTGTCTTCACGTAACCTCGTTTTCCACCAAAAATAGCAAAAATATGCCAAAATTAAAAAAAATCCAAAGATATCATAAGTGTTTTGACACGAATTTTTGTCTTTCTAAGGAATAAATTTTGACTTGATCGAGCATGTTGTGCTCTAGCTTGCCCCTTAACTTATATAATTTAAGCTTTTGCTAGTCTTTTATACAAGAAGCTTTAAAACGCGAATTCAAGCTTTAAAAACCTAAGAGTTTGCAAGTTTCCATGATAGACTTTAAATATGCAAAGCTTCTTTCATTAGACTAAGCATTCACGGATCTTTTTATTAAAGATTTTAAATTTTCAATGAACGAGAAATGATAGAGTTTTATATAAGTTAGATGCTAAACATAGAGTAGTTGGAACTCTTTAAGGCTCATAGAGGTTAATTGTGGCTTTTTGCTCTCATCAGCTTAATAAACATTGTTGAATAAATAAAGTTGCTTTGGTTATTTTGATTCTTAGTTTAAGTCACTTCGTAGAGATTCCTTCTAGTGAAAGTAAGGTACACATCGAGGTTTTGTCAGTGTTGTGGGGAAATAGGCTACTGATTCCTGACGGTCGCCACCGTTGTCTAGGTAGTTAAAAGACCACATGACTTGAAATTTGGCTATAATAATAATTTTATAATAAACCGAAGCCGTGTTAGCCTTAATTATATTAAGTCAAACAAGAATGTTATCGGTCTAAGAAAGTCAAACTAGGTCTGGAGGTAATAAATAATAATAAAAAAAATAATAATAAAAATAAAAATAATAATAAAAATAATAAAAATAATAATAATAAAAAAAACTGTAGGCTGATAAAAGTTTACTGTCTTCTTGCCGGCTCACAACCGATGTGGCAGTCTTCAAAAGAAGGCCCAAAGTAAGAATAATAATCCGAACTGAAAAAAAGTTTGATTTGCTACATCTTGCCGGCTCCACAACGATGATTTGCAGCCTTCAAAATAGTCGAGGATCACCGGAGGACGAATTAAGACTCCTGTGGGACTAAGGGACCGTCTTCGCATACCGATGTGGCAGTTGTTTAAAGAACCGAGGTTTAATAATGTTGCAATAATAAAATTAAGCCAAATTTGACTATGGGATATCTAAATAAAGCAAATCCGTCTCATGACCTCGAGTTGAGTGAGTGTCGGAAAATAAAAAAAAGGATAACCCCTAAATCATGCGAAATTAGAACCTTAATGTGGACCTTATTCTCACCATATCGTCTCTTTAGGAAAGGATTTCAAACTAATTGTGGTCTAAACCGGGTTTACTTTATATGAATAAGACATTAATTTATTTGTCACAAATAATAATAATAAAGTCTTTAGAGAATCTAGGAATAAGGGAGCAGAAAGTAGCTATGCATCCACAATTAGCATTTATGAGTAGTGTTAGCATCTTAACTTGTATTTAACAATAATTTCGTTTTTAAGCTTGGTTTGGGGCGAGTGAAAAATCAAGGACGATGAATTTATCCCTTTTAGTTTTTTCTTGTTTTCGGAAGTTTGATAGAATATAATAAATCATCTAAATGGTAAAACTGGGCTTTTTTCAGAACTAGAGCATTACTTAATTCCCTAGATGAACACTTAGCTACTTTTAATGAATATCCCTAAGGGGTTTGAAATTTTTGGGTTTTCTAATTGTGTATTTTATGACATTACGTGAGAAAAACTACAATAGCGTAGTAAGGGGGGGGATAAATTGATATGTGCTTAAACAGACATATAATTTTTTCTGATATTAAGCTAAAAAGACCAATAATGAACGATAAATACATAAAAATGCATTGTATATGTGTGTTTTGTGATTTATGTCTTACAGGTAACGGATATATCAAATATGGACAAAAACGAGCCAAAGAGACAAAACGCGCCTGAGCACTGATGGAAGAGTAAAAATCATAAGTAATCGGGAGGGGAGGGAGGTGCGAGGGAGGATTGCGTATTTATCCCAGTAAAAGGATCACCCGTGACCCATTTTATTGGGCCAGGTCAGCCCATTAAGGATAATACTTATAAAACCTAAACCTAAGTCCAAAATCCAATCCATAATATCCTAAGCCTAATATACCCAATACCCAGTCAAAGCCCAATCCCACACCCTGGACCCAAGTCAAACTTATAAACAATTGGGGTCAATTGTTACTATTTATCTCCCCCATTTCCCTCCTATTTACACACAGAGTAATGAACACAGGGTAAATTCTCCCCACTCTCATACACATGAACCCTTCTAGAATAATTTCCTGACACCTCTGACACAACAAAATGACACACTGGCAATCCCCAGCACAATGATTGGAAAATGAGACGTGGCGCATGAATCAAGGGCCGAGATAGATTAATTTGAGGTGGTTCTATTGAAGGGCTAGGATTAAAGGATTAAGACGCTCCTCCAAGGCCTAGAAGCTTCATCTTCGTGCTATATATAGAGGCCTCCTCACACAGCTTTAAGACATCTAGCTTATAGTATTTTAGTAGCTTATTAGTATAATGTTTAGCTTATTGTTTAGCTTTCAATGTAATTTTCTTTTTAGCTTGTAATCCCTTTTGCTATTAATAAAAATCAAGTTTCATTTAAGTTGTTCATTTAAATTCTGTTTTACTATTAAGCAATTATGGTTTAAAAGTGTTTGGAATGTCTTAAATAATCTCAATAAGCTATCTTATATTCATAAGCTAGTTTTCATTCAGTTTAGCTTTTAAAAGAAGCTAAACTGAATAAGACATTTACTCAAATCACTCAAACTCTTGAATAAGCCATTTGGAAGATAAGCCAGATCTGGAAGGGATTATAGGGCTTATTCATAGCTTATTGCTTAAGCTGCTTGTAGATTTAAGCTCTTATGAGCAATATTTGATCCTTGTTTGAGCTAGGATAAAGGTATGTTCTATTTCCCATTTTAGCTTATTGTCTGCATTTGCTTGTTTTACTGCTTATTCTAGGGTGCTTATTTCCTGTGCTTATTTCTATGTTTTTTATGCTTAATTGTCCTTATTTCAGCTTATGCTTAATCTGTTTTCACTCTTTGAATCATTTTACAATATGTTTTAGCTTAAAAATGCTTAAACTAGTTTTAAAGGGGTGTTTGGCATAAGCAGTCTTAACTTAAGTTAAGACTGCTTAGGTCATTTTAGGGATTGAGTTAGTTTTATTAAGCTTTAATCAAGTCTTAAAGATAGTATTAATAAGTTTTAGATTTAGTTTTGTTAAGTTTAGAGTTGTTTTAGCAAAATTCCAAATCTGATAATTCAGTAGGCCTTCAAACTACTTATTTGATTAAATTCTTATAAATGCATATGAGGTGTGGTTTTTGTGCTTAATTTGGCTCAAACATGTATCAAAGTGAATATGTTTTATAATCTTTTGGCTTGGTTTAACCTGTTGAGTCCTATTGTCAATTTGTCAAGTAGTTTAAAGGTTTAAGTTTAATCTTTAAGGTCTGAGTTTGCAAATCATTATGGTTTAATATAGCTTAGTATTTGTTAAAATTAGCTTATTTTGATTAGAACTTAATCTGTTTTAAGCTTTTAATGTGTTAAAAGTCATTTTAGTGTCCTAAAAGCTAGTAGCAAAAAGCCAAAAAGTCATAATACAAATCCATAGTGAGCAATCTGTTTTGATTTAGATTTTTAGCTTATTTAGTAGTTAAGTTAGTTTAATCCCTGTTTCTACTTGTTTATTTAGTCATGTTCTTTATCTGTTTTTAACTTTTAGACTTTAAATTTTGCTTATTGAGTTTTATTTTAAGTTGCAAATCTGTCATTTTCTTTTAAAAGCCAAAAATGAGTAGTTGAGTCTGTCATATTCATGTTCCTTTTCTAGCTAGATTGTTTAACTTATTATTTGAATTTTAGCTTATTTGAGTCTTGCTAGTGTTAGACTTAATCTGTTTTAAGTTCTTTAGCTTTTTCTATTAGCTTAATTTGCTCAAATTCTAGCTTTAAAAATGTGTCAAAAATCTTTTAAAAGCCATTTAGTGCAGTCTGTCTTTTGGTTTTTAAATGCTTTTAGCTTGTTTTGCTAGCTTATTTTCAGTTTTAAAGACTTATTGAGTCTAGTTCTAGGTATGTTATGTGCTTATTTGTTTTCTAAGTGCTTAATTTGCTCTAATTATAGCTTTAAAAAATGTGTTAAAAATCTTTTAAAAGCCATTTAGTGCAGTCTGTCTTTTGGTTTTTAAATGCTTTTAGCTTTTTTTTGTTACTATTTTCGTTTAAAGGCTTATTAAGTCTGAGAACTAGTAAGTTATCGGCTAAAGTGTTTTCTAAGTGCTTAATGAATCAAATAGTCTTAGCTTAATTTGTGATCTAGGTCCTTTTAGTCCTTTTCTAGTCAAACAGTCTTATGCTTTCTAGTGCTTTTCAGCTTATTTTGTCTGTTCTTTTCTAGACTTTAGTGCTTATTAGGTCTAGGATTTGGTCTGTTTTCAGCTTATTGCTTTGCTATTAGCTTATTGAGTCTTAAAAGCTCAAGCAGTTTAGCTTAAGATCATTTAGTTTAGTTTTAGCTAGCTGTCATCCTTTATAGCTTATTTATGGCTTATCCATTAAGTTCTAGTAATAAGTCCTTTTATTAAATTAGCTTATTTTTACTTATAATTTAGCTTTTTCAAAAAGAAAAATAAAAAAAATGTTTTATAAAAAAGAAAGGTCACAGGGGTCGAACATATGACCTCTTCTTCACAACACACACAACTTACCACTATGCCATGGGGTCTTTTTCATAAACATCCTGCTCCATTTATTTGTTATACATTATTTAGTTTTTAGCTTATTTGCTTATTGTAATTTTCACAGCTTATTGGAATAAGCTGTGAATCCCGTTTTTCTTTATAAACCTTTGTAATAAGTTTTAGCATTTTTCTGAATTTTTTCATAATTTTTAGTTTTCATTTAATATTTTTAATTGAATTATTTAGTTTAAAAAGCTTTAAAATTTATTTAAAAATAATAAAGACACAAAAAAATATTTTTCTATTTTTAAAAAGTAGTTTAAATTATTTTAGCTTAGAAATTTGCAATTTGAGTTTTTAGAATTTAAATTTATCATTTTTAGTTAATTACGTTAGCTTATTTAGTTTTAATTAGTTTTTAATTGCTTTAAACGTCGTTAGATTTTTAAGTTGTCTTTATTTCTAGTTTAGCGTGCCTTTATATGCTTTCCCCTTTGCGTTATTAGATTTAGAAACCAAATCCAAAATATTGATTATTCAAGCACACGATCACGAACCGAAGCAAGGTTTTCAAATTCACACTTCGTCAGGATACGACATCCGAGAGATAAAATATTATTTGTCCTCAAAGGAACTTTTGATAAGAAACGGGAGACTCACTAATACTATATATTAATTTGGTATTTATAGAGTATATATTAAAAGTCCTATATCATCAAATCAACGCCAAAATATGAACAACAGTTAGGTACTCTGCCTAAGGAGTTGTAAAACTCTTTGCGAGTTTACAAGACCCGCATCAAGTTTTTGGTGCCGCTGCATGGGGAATAGTTAGGTTTCGAGCTTTGTCTACCTTAGGTCAACTCGCTTGATTCCTATCAAGTGAAACTTTTAATTTATGTCAATTAGCTTTCTTGTAGTCTATCTTTTCTTTGTGCCTTTTGTTTGTAAATCACTCTTTCGTTCACCATCATGATGTATAAAAGACCACCAACCACACCCTTTTAAACCCTCTACAAAACATAACCTTCCTATTCTAAAATTATAGCTTTGGTGTTCTAACAACATCAAGATGAATCTATCTACAATGCGTAGACTCGTTTTAAAAACTTAATCCAAAGAGTCCCTCATCATGGCCTCGATTTATTGTCCCTTACTCAATTCTTTTATGATCATGTCGATGACTATACCCGAATGGACCTTGACTTTGCAGCAAACGGGAACCTTAAGGAACTAAGCGGTGAAGAAGCATGGGAAGCCATAGAAAATTTCCCCCAAGGCCAAAAAGAATAGGACAACCCACCAAACATTATTTCTGAACAAGAATTAGTAAATTTGAAGGCCCAAGCAAAAAGATTGTTTGGAAATGAGGAGGTTTGGGTTGAGATGCATAGAGGTATAACATGGGATAAGGTGGAAAATCCAAACCCATAAAGTACCCCACAAGTCCTCCCATCATTTAAGGAAAACACACCACCCGTGACTTACTCCGATGAAGTAGAAGAGACTACATGAATCCCGATGGAGGTAGAACCTTTAGACAAAACACAACTAGAGGATTTAGGCTTGAACACTTGTAATCATGACATTCCTCTTAGTTCTAGGGAAGTTCCTAGTTTTGATGAACCGAAGACTCAACCACATCCCTTACATAATTTTCCATCCTTAGACGTAAGTCTAGGAGACGAAAGAGGCCCCGAACCACCCATCAAACCACTTAGTCCGGATAGTTTTAGGATGAAGGTAGTAGATCTCTTGACCATTCATACACCACCTTCACCTCACTTGGCGTCTTTCCACCCTAAGGATACGTATTGCTATTATCACCCATGCATTGATGATCCTAAGAAACATTATGGATTTAAACCAGGTTTATTAGGACAAAGTGGATCCCTAGGTGTTGATTTTTTGAAATTAGAGATGATAGAAGAAGATTTGGAATTAGAATGTAAGTAAGTTTCTTTTCTAAGAAGAGTATTTAATTCACCCGTTAGGCCTAAAGAAGTAGAGAAGGTTAAGATTAAAGAAACACACCATTTGGAGCATATAATTCAAAAACCAATTTTTCAGCATGTGACCCCTTCTCACAACAATGGTGTGTACCATTACTATCACCCGCACTTGAACTCAAGTGTAGGGGAACCTTCCCTATTATCTGTTAAATTAGGGTAGAGTCAGGCTCATGACTCGAACAAAACAAGCGCTTTTTGGAAGGCAACCTAATATTTATTTTCTCGCATTTAGGAGTGTCTTGTGTTTTAATTCTTCTTGTTTATTCTCTTATATTTAAATTATTTTGTAATCATGCTTTGTTTTGTTTGTAACTTCATCTTATTTACAATCATAGGTATTTAGCATAAAATAAGTGTAGAAATCATTACTAAAAAACTCTTAAGAATAGATCATATATCCCTCCGAATCGATGATAACCGTCTTATCAATATCCGTAGAAATATCAACATTAAAAAATAACGATCTCATCAATAATCGCCTCCTGGGTCGAGAGATCCAAAACATTAATTCGGAGTCAATCGTACAAAAACTTCTTCCATCATCCTCATATAGACTCCAAATCAATAAATCATCATTTTCTTCGAGAGGGCGGTTCATGCGAGTGAACCCCCTCAAGGCGAACAGGAATGGAATCCAACGCTTATCTTGTCGTAGATGAATCACAGTTAAGTAAAAGCTTAACGTACGTCACCCTGGGGCTGAAAAACTCATCCTCCATTAAGAATCGGAAAGGAGGTGTACTAGGAAAGTCGACTCATCAAGGTTGGAAATTCAAAAGAATCCTTTGCACTCGATGTCCCCTACCACCTCATCAAAAAGAGAATTTTAAACGTCACTAAGATTATCATCATTGAATTTCGAAAAGATGGTTCGATGTAAATTTTAACATAGTCTTCAGAACGTCCTCTTCGGATAGTGACTCGTCTTCACTAGAAGTAAAATCTGTCATTCAATTGAAAAGAGGGTAGAAAAGTCACGGATTATTTCTCATAAACAAAGTTAATGGGAGAGAAATTGACATCACACGAAGGTAAAATTCACTCACTATCCCTCCCGGATGTACATGGTCGCACACACTTGGGATTGAAAAAGGTCCTCAACACTAAACTTACTATGAAATTTCCCCCTATTTCCTTTTTAGGAATAGTGCGCTAAGTTCCTTAGTATCCCCATGATGAAGAGTCCTCGGGCTCCAAAGCGGTAAAAAAACGATGTGATTTGGCAATAGACGGAGGAAGTTTAGAAATAAATATCTCTCAAATGAATAGACAACTCTACCAGCACATCATCGCATCATAAAATAATTGAAACGTCGTGAAGGCTCGTAGACACATAGGTACTAAGTTTACACCGACATGCCACTAGTTGCTGAAGCTCTTTCTTTTATTAATCTCAATACTCATTCCATTAAAATTACCTTTTAAAGCTCATCAATCATATTTACTCACATTCCCTTCTATAACGAATACAATTTTTCTTATTATCGAGAATCTTTAATCCCTAAAGATCATCTCACTCCTTTTAAACTTAACATCATCTAAAATAATGCAGCTTAAGATCCTACCATTTTCTTGGGGACTCATCTTCTTGAAGAGGTGACAATGATTGATGCCTAGCCGCCTGCTTTGGTTTAAGAAACTTTTTCACGCAAAAATTATTGTATTCAATTGAAAAAGTACTTTTATAACTCATACTATTATATACCCATTCCGTTGTGTACATCCACTTATCCTTTGCCGATTAAAGGTCTTCTTGATGTATTTATGGAATACTACGGGGTGGTCAAAAACCGTAATAGCAAGAATTATAGATAGGATTATGAGCTCACAATAGTATTTTGATTCATCTAGGTTGAACATTGAAAACTTTCATGAGGACCCTCATAGTTTTCACAGCAAAGATATTGTTGTGGAAAACTCGGTGAATTTTATGGATAATAATTATCACTATAGTTTTAATTGTAGCTCGGTTCCTGCTCCGGTTCCTGCTCATAGACAAGCAGGAACCGTGGTGGACAATCATAACCAAAGTGAGAATCGTTCCCACATAATTCGCACAAGTATGACTCATATTGAGGCTGTGGAGGTTGATCATAAAAGTCGGGTGTATTATCGTAAGGAAAAGGATTAGGTGGACATGAACAAACTCGTTTCCGGCTCCTACAATGCTATAACTTGGACAATTTCCACCGTTAAATGGACCTCCACACCACGAGCAACCAAAATGGTTATACGAAGACATGTCGAAGAATTAAACAGACAAGAGGATAAAAAGGATAAGAATTAAATGATATAAGAGGATAGAGAAGAATATTTATAGATTTTTCAAATAGAACATAAAAAAAATAAGAAAGAAAAATATTTTTGGTATTTTTTTTAATATTTATAAAAGAAAAGGAAAAATAAAAATTAAATGGAACATATTTTTGGTTTTTTATATTTTTTACGAAAATAAACTTTTCGAAGAAAGGATCTTCAAAACTCGAATACAAACAATCCCGCAAAAATCGCTAAACCTCTCCTCGGCAGCGGCGCCATTTTGATATTCGTCTAAACACGTATCAAACAAATAACCCTCAAATGTATATATATATATATGTATGTATAATAAAATACATATACGTATACGTAAGCTAAGTATCTTACAAATTACTCTTAGGAAAGAATAATAAGTAATCAACACGGGTATCGTTCTCCTCGGTAAGAGGTGAATGGAAATTTACGGTTATGTCGAGAATCGAGCTTGAATATCATTAAAGATTTGGATTTGGTTTCTAATTCTAATAATGCAAATGGAAAGTAAATTAAAGGCACGCTAATCTAAAAAGGCACAATTAAAACAATAAACACTAAAATAATAACGGGAATTTAAAACCGAGAATAAAAACTAAACTATCAAATTTAACTCTAAAACTATTTTTTTTATTTTTTATAAATCCTAAATGACTAAAAATAATTTTAGAAAAAAGAATTATATTTTTTTGACTTTTAATTTATTTATTATGAATTAAAATCAGATTTAATCTAAATTAATTATTAAAAATAGAAACTAATTATTAAAATTCTAGAAAAATTAGGAAAACTAGTTTAAACTATGTATAATCTAAGAAAATTAAAAACTAGAAAATTTGCTAAAAGAATAAGCAGATAATAAGCAAATAAGCTCGAAGTAGCAAAAACTGAAAATTGACTATTAAAGAAATGTGGCCCAATGATCTATGAGAAAGACCCAAGGGCGCAGTGTACTATGTGTGTTGGATGAAGGAAGGTCGCAGGTTCCGAGTCCTTGACCTTTCCTTTTTAATTAAAAACTTTTTTATTTTTGATTTTCTTTTAAAAAAAAACTATTCTAATATACTAAAGTGAACACCTTTAATAAAACAACTTTTTTTGAAACTGAAAAATAAGCCAGGAAAAAGCTTTGTGAATCTAACAAAATGCTTAAAAGGTCACTTGGTTAGATAGCTAAAACTTATGTAGTTTTTGGACATAATAAGCAAAAGAGAAGACAACTAAGCTAAAACAGAACCTAGACTCAAACCTAATAAGCACTAAGGACAAAAATGATCAGACAAAATAAGCTAAAAAGCACTTAAAAAGCTAATAGACAGAATTACACTAAAACAGACTAAAAGGCCTAACCACTACTTTAAGCTAACCTGGGAACTAATAATCATTTAGAAATAAGCTGTAAACTAAGAATAGATTAAGACCTATGATCTAATAACCCAAATAAGCAAGAATTAAACACTTTAGTTCAAAAAATAAGCTAGAAAGGAACAAGTTAAAGTGGCAGACTACACCGATGTTTTTTGGCTTTTTTTCTTTTTTAAATAATGACTATTTTTAACTTAATTTTAAGACTCATTAAGCAAAATTAAAAAGAAAAAAACTTAAAACAGATTAAACTAAGACTACATTGAAGCTAAAAACAGATTTAATTAAAACCCAATTTAAATCTATGCCTTGACCATAAATCGTCTCTCAAACAACAACAACGGAGGAGGAGGAAAAGAGAGAGATTTATGGTCAAGGCCTAGTTTATAATTATTGTTAACTTAAATTGTTTTTAGCTTAATGTAGTCTTAGTTTAATCTGTTTTAAGTTTTCTGCTTTTTAATTTTGCTTAATGAGTCTTAAAATTAAGTTAAAAACTAGTCATTATTTAAAAAAGAAAAAAAGCCAAAAAACATAGGTGTAGTCTGCCACTTTAACTTGTTCCTTTCTAGCTTATTTTTTGAACTAAAGTGTTTAATTCTTGCTTATTTGGGTTATTAGATCATAGGTCTTAATCTATTCTTAGTTTACAGCTTATTTCTAAATGATTATTAGTTCCCAGGTTAGCTTAAAGTAGTGGTTAGGCCTTTTAGTCTGTTTTAGTGTAATTCTGTCTATTAGCTTTTTAAGTGCTTTTTAGCTTATTTTGTCTGATCATTTTAGTCCTTAGTGCTTATTAGGTTTGAGTCTAGGTTCTGTTTTAGCTTAGTTGTCTTCTCTTTTGCTTATTATTTCCAAAAACTACATAAGTTTTAGCTATCTAACCAAGTGACCTTTTAAGCATTATGTCAGATTCACAAAGCTTTTTCCTGGCTTATTTTTCAGTTTCACACAAAGTTGTTTTATGTAAGGGTTGTTTTAACTTTAGTTTAAATAAAAAATAGTTTTTTTTTAAAAGAAAATCAAAAATAAAAAGTTTTAATAAAAAGGTAAGGTCCAGGACTCGAACCTGCGACCTTCCCTTCATAACACACACTTACACTGCGCCCTTGGGTCTTTTTCATAAGATCCTTGGGCCACATTTCTTTAATAGTCAATTTTTAGTTTTTGCTACTTCGAGCTTATTTGCTTATTATCTGCTTATTCTTTTAGCAAATTTTCTAGTTTTTAATTTTCTTAGATTATACATAGTTTAAAGTAGTTTTCCTAATTTTTCTAGAATTTTAATAATTAGTTTGCTATTTTTAATAATTAATTTAGATTAAATCTGATTTTAATTCATAATAAATAAAATTAAAAGTCAAAAAAATATAATTCTTATTTCTAAAATTATTTTTAGGTCATTTAGGAATTTATAAAAAATAAAAAAAATTAGTTTTAGAGTAAATTTATATTTTAGTTTTTTATTCTCGGTTTTAAATTCCCGTTATCATTTTAGTGTTTATTGTTTTAATTGTGCCTTTTTAGATTAGCGTGCCTTTAATTTACTTTCCATTTGCGTTATTAGAATTAGAAACCAAATCCAAATCTTTAATGATGATTTCAAGCTCTGATCCCGACATAACCGTAAATTTTCCTCCATCACTCTTACCGAGGAGAACGATACCCGTGTTGATTACTTATTATTCTTTCCTAAGAGTAATTTGTAAGATACCTTAGCTTACCTATACGTTAAATTATTTTATATTAATATATTATCTAGCACATTTGAGGGTTATTTGTTTGATACGTGTTTAAAACGAATATCAAAATGGCGCCGCTGCCGGGGAGAGGTGTAGCGATTTTTGCGGGATTGTTTGTATTCGAGTTTTGAAGATCCTTTCTTTGAAAAGTTTTTATTTTCAAAAAAATATAAAATCCAAAAATATGTTCCATTTATTTTTATTTTTCCTTTTCTTTTTATAAATATTAAAAAAAAATACCTAAAAATATTTTTCTTCGTATCTTTTTTATGTTCTAATTGAAAAATCTAAAATATTCTTCTCTATCCTCTTATATCATTTAATTCTTATCTTTTTTATCCTCTTGTCTGTTTAATTCTTCGACATGTCTTCGTATAACCATTTTGGTTGCTCGTGGTGTGGAGTCCATTTAACGGTGGAAATTGTCCAAGTTATAGCATTGTAGGAGCCGGAAACGAGTTTGTCCATGACCCCTAATCCTTTTCCTTACGATAATACACCCGACTTTTATGATCAACCTCCACAGCCGCAATATGAGTCATACTTGTGCGAATTATGTGGGAACGATTCTCACTTTGGTTATGATTGTCCACCACGGTTCCTGCTTGTCTATGAGCAGGAACCGGAGCAGGAACCGAGCTACAATTAAAACTATAGTGATAATTATTATCCATAAAATTCACCGAGTTTTCCACAACAATATCTTTGCTGTGAAAACTATGGGGGTCCTCATGAAAGTTTTCAATGTCAACCGATGAATCAAAACTACTTTGAGCCTAATCCTATCTATAATTCTAGCTATTCCGGTTTTGACCAACCCCCGTAGTATTCCATAAATCATCAAGAAGATCTTAATCAGCAAAGGATAAGTGATGTACACAATGGATGTGATAAAATAGATGAGTTACAAAATGAACTTTTTCAAATGATACAATCATTTTGTGAAAAGTTTCTTCAACAAAAGCAGGCGGCTAGCATCGATCAATCACCTCTTCAAGAAATGAGTCTCCAAGAAATGGAGGATCTTAAGCAGCATTATTTAGATGAAATGTTAAGTTTAAGTAATGACTTAGGGATTAAAGATTATCGTAATGAGAAAATTGATATTCGTTTTAGAAGGGAATGTGAAAATATGATTGATGAGCTTAAAGGTAAATTCAATGGAATGAGTATTGAGATTAATAAAAAGAAAGAGCTTCAGCAACTAGAGCATGCGGCTAAACTTAGTACCTATACTACCGAGCCTTCACGACGTTTCAATTATTTTTATGATGACGATGATGAGGATGATGTTCTATTAACATTTAATAGAGATATTATTTCTAAACTTCCTCCGTCTATTGCAATCACATCCGTTTTACCGACTTTGGAGCCCGAGGACTCTCTCATCATGGGGAATAAGGAACTTAGCACTATTCCTAAAAAGGAATCGGACGAATTCATAAAGTCTAGTGTTGAGGACCTTTCATCCAATCCAATTGAGTCCCGAGGATACCTCCGGGAGTGGAGAGTAGTGCTATTTTACCTCGTGTGATTATTTTCTCTCCCATTAACGTTTATGAGAAAAAATCCGTGACTTTCTCTAACCCTCTTTTCAATTCAAATGACGATTTTACTTCTAGTGATGACGAGTCACTATCCGAAGAGGACGTTCAGAAAGACAATGTTAAAATTTACTCGAACCCTCTTTTCGAATTCAATGATGAATACATCTCTAGTGACGTAAATTCTCTTTTTGATGAGGTGTTAGGGGACATCGAGTGCAAGGATTCTTATGATTCCAACCTTGATGAGTCGACTTTCCTAGTCACACCTCTTTCCGATTCTAATGAGGATGAGTTTTTCGCCCAGGTTGACGACGTTACGCAATACTTCCCGTGATCATCTACACCAATGATAAGCTTGATTCCATCCTCGAATAGGGGTTCACCGATGAACCGTTCCTAGCCGAAGAAAAAGATTTATTTGATTTGGAATCTAATGAGGATGATTGGAGAAGATTTTGTACGATGCTCCAATTGATGATTTGATCTTCGATCCGGGAGGCGATATTGATGAGATCGATACTTTTCTTAATGTTGATATTTCTACGGATATTGAAGACGGTTATCATGATTCGGAGGGAGATATACTCTATCTTAAGAGTTTTCTTAGTAATGATACTATACTTAATCCCCATCCGAAGGTATTCCTTGATCATGACCAGAAGAGTTTAAGTGATATTAATGATTTGAAGATTATGGTCAAAGTTTTCGACCCCGGGATTCATGAGACAATTTTTTCTCCAACATATGTGAGCTTACCCTTTGAGGATCGCCATTATCTTTCCTTCACATATGTTATCCGAATTTTTCTTCCTTATTTCACCTATCCGGTGGAATCTTCTTTTTCTTCTCTCCTCCGGGAGTGAGGATATCATTTTTGACCCTGGCATCTCTGCTTTTCATTTTTCTTCTCTAAAGCCGGTGGCATATAAATGTCCAATGGAAGTTTGCTATTCCACGTGTTTTATCCCTAATGATCACGATGATTAGGAGAGTTAAGCAAGAGACTGAGCACAAAAACAGCGCTTCATGGTGGCAACCCATGCTTATCCGCATAATAGTATGTTAATTAATAAGTGTGATGTAAGGAGGCTCGCCTCTTCCTTTCTCGTGTTTCGTGTTTTGTGTTTTATGTCTAAGATTGCCTAGATTTTAAAGACTCTCATGCTCATGGTTTTGTCCATCGTTCACTCGATCTTCAATCCTTCGCATGCTTATATATGGGAATCCGATATCCTATATCTTATTGATTAACGTTTATCTATTAACATAATTAATAAACGGCTTTAGATTTGCGTAGAGAACCTGTATTGGCTTAATTACACATACCTTTTTCCATTGAAAAAATGACTTAAATGACCCCAAAAGAACAGACAAAAACTGCAAATAGATATATGTTTGTTTTGCATTAGTGTTTGTGCAGAAAACGGGAATTCTGTGTTGTAAAAAAAACATAGTATATAGCACCTAGTCAATATATATATATATAGTTTTAAATCCCGGACCAAATCCCTTTTCCAAATTACTTCTCAAGCAAGAGAAATAAAAGATAAAATCTCACTAACTAAAACGCAAAGCGATACCACCAACAATATGTATATGTTTACCGGAAGTATGTTTCATTCTCAGGGTCGTATCCCAACGAAGTCGTGAATTGAGATTTGGGAATAATTCGGATTCGAGTCAAGAATTGATAAAGGACTTTTTTAATTTTGAATTACACTACGAATAGAATAGCACAATTAAAAACAATTAACTAGAACGAAATTTTAATACACGAAAATAATAAAAACGTAAGCAAAAACTGAAATTAAAATCTAAGGCACTACATATAACAAATATTTATACATAAAAATCACAATTTAAAAAGAAAATATTTAGGAAAAAGAATTAGAATTTTTAACTATTTTGAATTTTTTTTATGATATTCTAAGAAAAATGAATTTAATAAAAATAAACTTTTTCTAAAAATTAAAACTAAAATTCTATTTTTATTTTTCAAAAATACTAGACTGAAAAAGAAAATTATTACAAAAAGAATTAGAATTTTTTAACTATTTTTCTATTTTCTATGAATTTTTTAAGAAAAAGAAATTACTAAAATCTATTTTAATTCCTAGAAAATACAAATTTAATTGGAAAAATAAAGAAAAATAGTTTTTATCTACTAAAAAGGTGCAGAAATTTAATGGAACAAAATGCCCAAATTTTATAAACTAATTGAACCCTAATTTTGTCAATTAAAAACCTAACCCTAATTTTATTAAACTAAAAGTAAAAATATTAAAACTATTTTATTAAACCTAAAACACCGGTGAATGAGAATTGTTCGGAGGTTATCCTAAAAAAGTTGCCCAAAAAACTTGGAGACCCTGGCAAGTTTCTTATTCCTTGTGATTTCCCGGAGTTAGTTGAATGCTTGGCCTTGGCCGATCTTGGTGCAAGCATCAACTTGATGCCTCTCTTCATATGGAAGAAGCTCTCACTCCCCGAACTTACTCCTACGCAAATGATTCTTGAGCTTGCGGACCGATCGACCACTCGACAGGCCGGCATTGCCGAAGATGTCTTTGTGAAAGTAGGAAAGTTCCATTTTTCGGCCGACTTCGTAGTCGTTGATTATGTTGTCGATCCTCGGGTTCCCTTAATTCTCGAGAGACCCTTTTTGAGGACGGCACGTGCTTTGATTGATGTTTATGGTGAAGAATTAACTCTCCGAGTTGATGATGAAGCCATAACCTTTAAAGTTGGTCAAACTTCGAGATATTCTTACAATGATGTTGTGTCGATTAATCGAATCGATGTCATCAACGTAGCTTGTGAGGAGTATGCTCAACAAGTGCTCGAATTCTCGGATAGTTCTACGAGTGGCAATCCCACTCTGTCTTTAGATCCTATCCTTTCTACTTCTTCCCCCTCTCTCACTCCTTTTGAGGAAGGAGACTTCATTTTGGAAGAAATCGAAGCTTGTCTTACAAATGATTCAATTCCACCAGGAATTGATGATGACGACTTTGATCCAGAGGGAGACCTTCTTCTACTCGAGAAGTTATTAAATGATGATCCATCATCTCTTCTCCCTCCGAAAGAAATTCATGTTGAGGAACTTAAAATCGTAAAATCTTCTATTTATGATCCTTCAGAGCTTGAGCTCGAGGATCTACCTTTTTATCTTGAGTATGCATTTTTGGAGAGTACCGATAAACTACCCGTCATAAATGCTAAAGTATTAAAAGAAGATGAGAAGGCCCGCCTTCTAACAGTTTTAAAGTCACACAAGCGTGCCATCGCTTGGAAAATCTCTGATATAAAGGGCATCGACCCTCAAAGTTGTACTCACAAAATATTAATGGAGGATGACTCTAAACCGGCAATTCAACATCAAAGACGGGTGAACCGAAAATTTCCCTCACCCCACCCCCCATGAGGTTACAAAAAGGATGTTATCAACTCCTTGTCCTCGCCGGATTGTTTTTACTATCTTGATAGTAGCGGGTGAGTCCCGTTCATTGTGTGCCTAAAAAGGGTGGCATGACCGTAGTTGAAAACTAAGATAATGAATTGATACCTACTAGGTTAGTACGGATGGCACCCCCCCCCGTTTGTATTGTTTAACGAAATCTTAATGATGCATTCGGTAAAGACCATTACCGTTACCTTTCATGGACCGAATTCTAGAACGTTTAGCAGGGAACGCATATTATTGTTTTCTAGATGGATTTTCCAGATATTTTCAAGTTCCAATTGACCCGCAAGACCAAGAGAAGACTACCTTCACTTGCCCTTATGGGACGTTTGCCTACCGACGTATGCCTTTTGGTTTATGTAATGCTCCGGGCACGTTCCAAAGGTGCATGATGGCCATTTTCCACGACATGATCGAGGAAACAATGGAGGTCTTTATGGACCATTTCTCAGTCTTCGGGGATTCTTTAACCTCATGCCTCTCCTATTTAGACAAAATGCTCAAAAGGTACGAAGACACTAAATTAGTTCTAAATTGGGAGAAACGCGATTTATGGTGAAAGAAGGAATTGTTCTAGGACATAAGATTTCAAAGTCCGGGATTGAGGTCGACAGTGCTAAAGTTGATGTTATAGCTAAACTCCCTCATCCGACTTCCGTCAAAGGCTTTCGAAGTTTTCTAGGTCACGCCGGGTTCTATCGTCGATTTATCCAAGATTTTTCTAAAATCGCCCGGCCGATGACCCGTCTTCTTGAAAAAGAAACTCCGTTTATTTTTTTGAAAGAATGTAGTGAAGTGTTGAATATACTTAAGAAAAAGTTAATCGAAGCCCCGATTTTAGTTGCCCCCGATTGGGACCTACCATTTGAAATTATGTGCGACGCTAGTGATTACGCGATAGGTGCAGTCTTGGGGCAACGTAAGACCAAACATTTTCAGCCTATACACTATGCAAGTAAGACCATGACGGTTGTCAAGCAACATTACTCTACTAAGAAAGAGTGGGGGGCTATAAGTCGTGGTGTATGCTTTCGAGAAATTCCGGCCTTACTTAGTCTTATCAAAGACCATAGTGTATACGGACCACTCGGCTCTCAAGTGTCTACTTGCTAAGCAAGATGCTAAGTCAAGATTTCTTCGGTGGATTCTCCTACTCCAAGAATTTGATATCATTATTCGTGATAAAAAAAGAGCGAAGAATCTCGTGGCTGACCATTTATCAAGATTAGAAAATCCTTATCAAGGTGATCTCGAAAAAAAGGAAATTACCGAAACATTTCCTCTCGAGACCCTCGGAATGATAACTTTTCATGGTGATTCTAATACCCCATGGTTTACCGACATTGCAAATTACCATGCGGGGAATTTTATAGTGAAAGGGATGCCATCCCAACAGAAGAAGAAATTCTTTAAGGATGTTAAACATTATTTTTGGACGACCCTACTCAGTTTAATGATTTGTGCGGATCAAGGATCAAACGTCTGTCGATTCACGGACAAGAAGCCGTTGATATCCCAACGGCGGCAATAATGGGACCCACCGGGGGACATCATGGTGCGAACTACACCGCTAAGAAAGTCTTTGATTCCGGTTTCTATTGGCCAACAATTTATCGTGATGCCTATGACATAAGTCATGTGACTCATGTCAACGTCAAGGCAAAATCTCGCAAAAAGACGAAATGCCTCAAAATGCAATTCAAGATTATGAGATCTTTGACGTGTGGGGCATCGACTTTATGGGACCATCCAACGTCTTCTGAGGAAAATACAAGTATCAAATTCTCGTGGCCGTTGACTACTTGTCTAAATGGGTTGAAGCGAAAGCGCTACCCATTAATGATGCCCGAGTCGTTGTTAAATTCTTGAAATCTCTTTTTCCCTGATTTGGAACTCCTCATGCTATAATTAGTGATTGTGGTACTCATTTTTGCAATGACCAATTCGCGAAGGTCATGCTTAAGTATGGAGTTAAACAACCGTCTTTCTATCGCGTATCATCCACAAATGAGTGGACAAGTGGAGGTTTCAAATCATGGTTTGAAACGTATTTTAGAAAGGACCGTAGGCGAAAATCAAGCTTCATGGTCCGATAAGTTAGATGATGCTTTATGGGCCTTCTGTACAGCTTTTAAAACACCCATCGGGTGCACTCCTTATAAGCTAGTGTTCGGGTAAGGCTTGTATCTTTCCATCGAACTTGAACACAAGGCCTATTGGGCCTTAAAACATTGCAATTTTGACCTTCAGAACCGCAGGTGATCATATTCTCAGTAACAAATCCGTCCATGTTCCTCTTTTGACTCCGGGATCAAGCCTATAAGAACTCTTTAATCTACAAAGAGAAAAAGAAGAAGATTCATGACTCCAAGATTAAGAACTGCGTCTTCAACGTTGGTGATCGAGTTCTTTTCAATTCTCGATTAAAGATTTTCTCAGGCAAGCTCAAAACCCGTTGGACCGGATCGTTCCCGTTGCCTCAAGTTTTCCTTATGGAACCATCGAGATATCTCAAAACGGACAGACCAATTTTCAACGCCGCTGATCTCGCGCGCACTAGTAGACTCAACATTATTTTTGGAGGGAATTACCACCAATGGTAGTCCCGAATCTACCAAACTTTACTTGGACCAACAAATCGGGTAGAGTCAGGCTCGTGACTCGGTTAACAAAAACAAGCGCTTCGAGGGTGGCAACCTATGCTGTATACTTAGTAGTGTATAATATTTATTAATAATTGTGAGTGAGGAGGCTCTCTATTCCTTTCTCGGTGTTTCGTTATTTGTGTCAAGGATTGCTCTTGAGTTATAGACTGCTCGTGCTCGTGGTTTTTTCCATCATCCTCACTCGATCTTCAATCCTTAGCTTGCCTTATTATGGAATCCGATATCCTAGATCTTATTGATTAACGTTTTCTATTCACTTAATAATAATCGGCTTTAGATATTCGTAGAGACCCTTGATATTTAGATTATGCTTGAAAATAGTTTGTGGGTGACAGTCTCACATTGGAGGACTATGTGGTAGTTCTAGTATCGGGGGATCTTTTCGATTGATCAATTACTTGCATTTGCCTTGTCTTCACGTAACCCCGTTTTTCCACCAAAAATAGCAAAAATATGCCAAAATAAAAAAATTCAAAAAATTTAAATAAGTGTTTTGACACGTAGTTTTGTCTTTTTGAGAATAAATTTTGACTTGATCGAGCATGTTAGCTTGCCCCCTTAACTTATACAAATTTAAGCTTTTGCTAGTCTTTTATACAAGAAGCTTTAAAACGCGAATTCTAGCTTGAATAAGCCAAGAGTTTGCAAGTTTCCATGATAGACTTTAAAAATGCAAAGCTTGTTTTATTAGACTAAGCATTCGCGGATTTTTTTTAGTAAAGATTTTAAATTTGCGAAGAACGAAAAATAATAGAGTTTTATATAATAGAGTCAGTTGGCTCTCTTTAGGAAGCTTAGAGGTTACTTGTGGCTTTTTGCTCCCATCAGCTTAATAAATACGTTATTTATATTGGTAATAAACAAAAGTTGCCTTTGGTTTTGCGTATTCTTAGTTAGATCACTTCGTAGAGATTCCTTCTGTGAAAATTAAGGTCACACTCGAGGTTTTGTCAGTGTTATGGGGAAATAGGCTACTGATTCCTGACGACTCGCTACCGTTGTCTTGGTAGTTAAAAGACCACAGGACTTGAAATTTAGCTATAATAATAATAGTAATGTAATAAACCAAAGCCAAAATAAGACCACTACCTCTTGCCGGCTCACAACCGATGTGGTAGTCGTTTAAAGGGTGGAGGTAATAATAATAATAATAATAATAATAATAATAATAATAATAATAATAATAATAAAAACTGTGGGCTGATAAAAGTTTACTGCCTCTTGCCGGCTCACAACCGATGTGGCAGTCTTCAAAAGAAGGCCCATAGTAAGAATAATAATCCGAGACTGATAAAAGTTTGCTGCATCTTGCCGGCTCACAACCGATGTTGCAGCCTTAAAAAAGGTCGAGGATCACCGAGGTCGAAATAAGACTCCTGGACCATGGTCGGCTCGCATACCGATGTGGCAGTTGTTTAAAGGACCGAGGTTTAATAATGTTGCAATAATAATAATAATAAAGCCAAATTTCGACTCTGGGTTATCTAAATAAAGCCTCCGTCTCTGGACTCGTAGTTGAGTTGTTTCGGATGAAATAAAAAGGATAACCCCTAAATCGTGCGAAATTAGAACCTTAATGTGGATCTTATTCTCACCATATCGTCTCTTTAGGAAAGGATTTCAAATCTAATGTGGTTCTAAAACCAGGGGTTTACTTTATATGTATAAGACTTTAAAATTTATTGTCAAAATAATTAATATATAAGGGTCTTTAGAGACATCTAGGAATAGGGAGCAGAAGTAGATAGCATCCACAATAAGCATTTATGAGTAGTGTTAGCATCTTAACTTGTATTTAACAATGATTTCGTTTTTAAGCTTGGTTTGGGGGGAGTAAATAATCAAGGACGATGAATTTATCCTTTTAGTGTTTCTTGTTCTGTGAAGTTATGATATGAATATAATAAATGCATATAAATGGTAAAATGGGGGCTTTTCAAAACTAGAGATTTCTTAATCCCCTTAGATGAACACTTAGAAACCAATAAAAAAAATACCACAAAAAAAAAAAAAAAACAAAAAAAAAAAAAAAAATATCTTTTTAATGTATTAGTCTAAGGGGGTTGAAATTTTTGGTTTTCTAAGTGTGTATTTATAACATTGCGTGAGGAAATGACAATAGCGTAGTATGGGGTATTTTGATATGTGCTTAAACACATATAATTTATTTCTAATTATTAAGCTAAAAAAGACCAATAATGAACGATAAATACATAAAAATGCATTGTATATGTGTGTTTTGTGATTTATGTCTTGCACGTAACGGATATATCAAATATGGACAAAAACAAGCCAAAAAGGACAAAAACCGAGCACGAGAATGGAAAGAGCATAAGAAAATCGAAGGCCTGAAGGCGTCTTTATATTAATGATCAACCCGAAACCTTTTTATTGGGCCAGGTCAGCCCATAATTGGATAAGCTCCTATATAAAAACCTAAGCCTTAATTCCAAAATCCTAATCCATAACTATCTTAAGCCAATATACCCAATACCGGTCAAAGAGCTAATCTCACACCTAGACCCATGTCAAAACTTATAACACTTGGGGGTCAATCTGATAAGGTATTTCTCCCCCATTTCCCTCCTATTTACACACAGAGAAATGAACACAGGGTAAATTCTCCCCACTCTCATACACACGAACCCTCCTAGAAGAATTTCTTAAAACTCTGACACCAAACACTTCCTATGACACGTGACAATCCCAGCACAATTGATTAGATAATGGGACGTGGCACATGAATCAAGGGCCGAGATTGATTAATTTGAGGCAGTTCGATTGAAGGGCTAGGATTAAAGGATTGGGACGCTCCTCCAAGGCCTAGAAGCTTCATCTTCGTGCTATATATAGAGGCCTCCTCACACAGCTTTAAGACATCTAGCTTATTGTATTTTAGTAGCTTATTAGTTTATTAGTTGTTATTGTTAGCTTTCAATGTTATTTTCTTTTTTGCTATTATTAAAAAATCATAGTTTCATTTAAGTAGTTCAATTAAATTTACGGTCTTCTTTACTATAAGCAAATTTTGGTTTAAAAGGTGTTTGGAATGTCTTAAATATGTCTCTTATATTCATAAGCTAGTTTTCATTCTCGTTTTGATTTTTTTAGAAAGCTAAAGGAATAAGACTTTACTACAAATCACTCAAACTCCTTGAATAAGACAATTGGAAGATAAGCCAGATCTGGAAGGGATTATAGGGCTTATTCATAGCTTATTGCTTAAGCTGCTTGTAGATTTAAGCTCTTATGAGCAATATTTGATCCTTGTCCAAGCTAGGATAAAGGTATGTTCTATTCCCCATTTTAGCTTATTGTCTGCATTTGCTTGTTTTACTGCTTATTCTAGGGTGCTTATTTCCTGTGCTTATTTCTATGTTTTTTTGATGCTTAATTGTCCTTATTTCAGCTTATGCTTAATCTGTTTTCACTCTTTGAATTATTTTACAATATGTTTTAGCTTAAAAATGCTTAAACTAGTTTTAAAGGGGTGTTTGGCATAAGCAGTCTTAACTTAAGTTAAGACTGCTTAGGTCATTTTAGGGATTGAGTTCGCTTTTTATTCGAGATTTATCAAGTTTAAAATATTGTATTAATAAGTTTTAGATTAGTTTGTTAAAGTTTTGTGTTGTTTTAGGCTATATAATTCCATATCTAATATTCAGTCGGCCTTAAATATATTATTCTGCATTAATTTTTATAAATGCATATGAGGCTGTTAGTTTTTGTGATTAATTTGGCTCAAAAACCATGTATCTATGTGCATCATGTTTTATAATCTTCTTTGGCTGGTTTACCTGTTGCGTCCTAGTTATCAATTTTCAGTCAGTTTAAATGTTTATGTTTAATCTTTAAGGTCTGAGTTTGCAAATCATTATGGTTTAATATAGCTTAGTATTTGTTAAAATTAGCTTATTTTGATTAGAACTTAATCTGTTTTAAGCTTTTAATGTGTTAAAAGTCATTTTAGTGTCCTAAAAGCTAGTAGCAAAAAGCCACAAAGTCATAATACAAATCCATAGTGAGCAATCTGTTTTGATTTAGATTTTTAGCTTATTTAGTAGTTAAGTTAGTTTATCCAGGTTTCTTAAGTGTTTTCCTATAGTCATGCCTCTTTTTATGTGTTTAAAAATTTTAGACTTCTAATTTTTTGATTTTTGAGTTTGATTGTAAAGTTGCAAATCTGTCATTTCTTTTTAAAAGCCAAAAATGAGTAGTTGAGTCTGTCATATTCATGTTCCTTTTCTAGCTTATTTGTTTAACTTATTATTTGATTTAGCTTATTTGAGTCCTGCTAGTGTTAGACTTAATCTGTTTTAAGTTCTTTAGAACGTGCCGCTACCTCCCTTTAGTTACTTTTGATCTTAATTCTTGCTTATCCTAAAATGTGTCAAAATCTTTTAAAAGCCTATTTAGTGCAGTCTGTATTTTGGTTTTTAAATGCTTTTAGCTTGTTTTGTTAGCTTATTTTCAGTTTTAAAGGCTTATTATGTCTAGTTCTAGGTATGTTATGTGCTTATTTGTTTTCTAAGTGCTTATTTTGTCCATAATATAGCTTTAAATAATGTTGTCAAAAACTTTCTAAATGCAACATTTAGTGCAGTCTGTCTTTTGGTTTTTAATGCTTCTGAGCTTGTTTTGTTAGTTATTTACAGTTTTAAAGGCTTATTAAGTCTAGTTCTAGGTTGTTATTGCTATTTGTTTTATAAGTGCTTAAGATTCAAATTATTGTCTTAGCTTAATTTGTGATCTAGGTCCTTTTAGTCCTTTTCTAGTCAAATCGTCTTATGCTTTCTAGTGCTTTTCAGCTTATTTTGTATGTTCTTTTCTAGACTTTAGTGCTTATTAGGTCTAGGATTTGGTCTGTTTTCAGCTTATTGCTTTGCTATTAGCTTATTGTGTCTTAAAAGCTCAAGCAGTTTAGCTTAAGATCATTTAGTTTAGTTTTAGCTAGCTGTCATCCTTTATAGCTTATTTTTGGCTTATCCATTAAGTTCTAGTAATAAGTCCTTTTATTAAATTAGCTTATTTTTACTTATAATTTAGCTTTTTCAAAAAGAAAAATAAAAAAAATGTTTTATAAAAAAGAAAGGTCACAGGGGTCGAACCTGTGACATCTTCTTCACAACACACACAACTTACCACTATGCCTTGGGGTCTTTTTCATAAACATCCTGCTCCATTTATTTGTTATACATTCTTTAGTTTTTAGCTTACTTGCTTATTGTAATTTTCACAGCTTATTGGAGTAAGCTGTGAATCCCGTTTTTCTTTATAAACCTTTGTAATAAGTTTTAGCATTTTTCTGAATTTTTTCATAATTTTCAGATTTCATTTAATATTTTTAATTGAATTATTTAGTTTAAAAAGCTTTAAAATTAGTTTTAAAAATAATAACAACACAAAAAAATATTTTTCTATTTTTAAAAAGTAGTTTAAGTCATTTTAGCTTAGAAATTTGCAATTTGAGTTTTTAGAATTTAAATTTACCATTTTTAGTTAATTACGTTAGCTTATTTAGTTTTAATTAGTTTTTAATTGCTTTAAACGTCGTTAGATTTTTAAGTTGTCTTTATTTCTAGTTTAGCGTGCCTTTATTTGCTTTCCCCTTTGCGTTATTAGATTTAGAAACCAAATCCAAAATATTGATTATTCAAGCACACGATCACGACGAGCAAGGTTTCAATTCACTTCGTCTGCGATACGACATCGAGACGATAAAATATTGTTTGTCCTCAAGGAATTTTTATATAGAACGGCATTCTCACTTCTCATATCAATTAATTTGGCCTCAATTTGATATATTATATATCCTATTATCATCAAATCAACGGCCAAAAATGATGAAAATAAAATATTTATTCCAAATTCACAAATAGAAAATAAATCCCGTCTCGGGATAAACTCCAACTCCCCCCCTAAACAGTCTGCCAAAAAATCGGTTTGTTAACACTAGTTAGGTTTCATCATGTTTAACTTAGTCTCTACTCACTTGATCTTTCAAGTGAGATTTTATTCTAGTATATTAGCTTTTTTTATCTTGCTCTTCTTATCTCTCTTCCTTTTTGTCTTTTGTTTGTAACTCTTTCGTTCACCATCATGATGTATGAAAGACCACATACCACACCCTTTCAAAACCCACCACGAAACACAACCTTCCCATTCGTGTTCCAACAACATTAAGATGAATCTATCTACGATGCGTAGACTCGTTTTAAAAGCTTAATCTAAATAGTCCCTCATTATGGCCACGATTTATGGTCCCTTGCTCAATTCTTTTATGATCATGTCGACGACTATACCCGAATGGACCTTGACTTTGCAGCAGACGGGAACCTTAGGGAATTAAGTGGTGAAGAAGCATGTGAAGCATAACAAAACTTTCACCCTATCGGCAAAAAAGAATTGGGCGCACATAACCACATCCAAAACATTATTTCTGAACAAGAAGTAGCAAATTTGAAGATAAGCAAAAAGATTGTTTGGAAATGAGAATGTTTGGGTTGAGATGCATAGAGGTATAGCATGGGATAAGGTGGAAAATCCAGACCCACAAAGTACCCCACAAGTCTTACCATCATTTGAGGAATACGCACCGCCCATGACTTACCCGAAAGAAGCGGAAGAGACTATAGGAACAATAACACCCCCATTTTTGACATATAGCAGCGAAGGCTAATCTAAGGTATTATTTCATAGTACAACAGTCATAATCATAGAAAACGACTCAAAAGAGACGTTTTTAAAAGATAAGTTATCATTCATTATTTCATCAGAGTTTTTACAAATAGAGGTCCCAAAATCTACATGAAAACATAAAGTTTGAATGATAACAGATTTAGGCATCTTCAAGTCCGTGCAATCTACGATGCATAAGTTGCTTAGTTACCTGAGTAAACATACTAAAAAAGTCAACCAAAGGTTGGTGAAATCATTAGGTTTATGTTACAGTTGAATACAAGTTCTAAATAGTGGGTTACTCGTTGTTATACACCATAAGTGTAATAATTGCAATGAGTACAATTATTATGGAAAACAGTATTATTGCCCTAAGCTCATGGACACGAGACCCCCATTGAGATATCAGATAATTACAAGAGTTGCCCCCAAGGGTGGCTTTTCAATCCCGAATTGTGATCAATGAAGTGGTTGGTTACCTTATACGTATAGTACACCCAACGGGGAAGCTCAGTACCAAATTGATCTATTCACAGCATCACGATTACTCCAAAAGTATATACGGTTCTTGATAGTTGGGTCTAATGGCAAAGAAAGGTCTTAGGAATAATATATCAGGATAGCATTACTGTGGAAAAATACTGTATTCATGGTTTATAGCATGTTCCCCCTCGCAGGTTTATGAAAATCATTAGGAAGATTTAAAATTCGAGGCTATGAACTCACCTTAACAAAGGAAATCTGATTGATGGCAAAAGTATATAAAGTGAAAGTAACGGCTTCGTCACACAACCTGGGGTAATATGTCAAGTCTTAGTGTGATGGTTTATGTTTCACAACTTTACAGAGTTTAACATTTATATTTTGATTTATTAGTTTATGGAAATATTGTATCATGTTCTGGCTATCATAATCCAGAGGCCATGTAGTATCGTTTGAGGAGCCAAGGGCATTTTAAATCGTAAACCCAGCAAACTCGTCAAAACACATCCCCTATGGAACCCTCAATGAAATTCCTAGTATCGTGATCGATTAGATTTTAAAAGTTTCTTAAAAGTTAGTTCGATGATTAATTACGTAAATTATATAAACGAATTGTTTTTTATGCGTCGATCGTTGATCTATAAACGATAATTGTGTCGGGTTTTTAATAAAAATTGAGTTTTCATAATATTATATTTATATTTTTATAATTTTATATAAATATTATATGTTATATTTTTAGTTTGCAAAAATGGCTATTATACTTTGGTATATAAACTTTTACAAGTTTAGTTCCTTTATATATAAAGTATATATTATTTATAACGTTAACATTTTTGAACTTGGACAATTTAGGTACTTATAGTTATAATCTTTAGAATAATGACATTTTTAGCCGCCTCTATTTATACAATTTCAGAAAGTTAACAATATATACCCTATGTATGAAAACATTTGCAATCATGTCAAAAAGTCAATTCCAAGCTTATTTTAGGGTTCCAAATGATATTTGCAGGTTATAGCTTATTAGAATAAGCAAAAATAAGATGTTTTAACGTAACAAAAGTTTAGAAAAAGGATTCGTTAGCTAGAAAATCAAAACGTGTCGTTTTTAGGGTTTTAATCAAAAACGCATGAGTTTAAGGATTCAAGGCTTTAACAAGAGTTCATATATGATCTTAAAAGTATTATGAACATTCTAATACAGATTATAAGATTATTGAACAAGATTTTGAGCTGACTTGAGCTAAAATGGGTCGAAATGGGGTTTTCGGGTTCGTACGCCTAGTAACGACTTCAAGGGTTATTTTCTTTTGATTCTTGGCTTCTATTCTAAGCTTAGGGACCTTCTATTTCTTCCTTGGCTGATCTAGAACTCCATTTGTGTTTGTAATGAAGATTTGAGGTGTGTTTGAATGGGTGTGCATGTTTCGGCTTTATATAGGGCTTAAAACCCTTGGTGCCCAAGTTTTCTTGGTGAATAAGGGTCAAGGGCTGTAGAGTGGTAATTAAGGGATGCTAGGTTATGAGTATTGAGGGCTATAAGGGTAGCTAAGCAAGGTGGGGGTGTTGGAGGGGGTTCGGCTACATAGGAGTGACAAGGAGGTGATCATGCAACTTGGTGGCCAAGGGAGGTGAATAAGGTGCTTGTAAGGTGCTAGGGTGGCTGCTAGGTGATGTCATGGTGATGCAAGGGAGGTGCTTGAGGTGCTTGCCGCCCCCCCTATGGCCCCTAAAATGGGGCTCCTAAAAATGAAAATAAAGGGGTGTCGGGTTTGGTTTTGGTTCGGCTTAGGGTTTAGGGTTTTAAAATGTAGATTAGTGTTAGGAATTAGTGAGATTTAGGTTTAAAATCCGATGAGTTAGAGTTTATGGTAGGGTTTAGGATTAAGGTTTTTAGTTTTTAAGGTTTAGAGTTTAGTTTTAGGTTTAAAGTGAAATTAGGGTTTTAGGGTTTCGTTTAGGGTTTAGGGTTTTAGATTAGGGTTTTAGGATGACTTAGGGTTTAGGTTTAGGGTTTAGATGTTGTGCATTGAGTATTGTACCTTGTGCTAAAGTGGTGGTAAAGTTTAAACATGATTTAGGAGCTTAAATGACCTAATTAGGTTTTTAGGCCCAGGATTAGCCTTGTACATTGTGCTTTAGAAAGTTGGAACTTGATTTTAGGAGGGGGTCCTGCTCTTCTCGCGCCAAATGTTGTTGCATTGTTACACTTGTGCAATGCTTAAGGCTTGTACATTTTTTATTATATGTATACATTACATATAATTAGGGTTTTGATATAAACGTTAACGTATTTAAGCTTGTGTGGCGCTAAATAACGTTTGAAAAGTTACATTAAATAGAAGAATGTACTTGGTAATAATCGATATTAGGATATATACTTGACATATTAGGATGTTTACATGATAATAAAACATAGTTATATGGCATAGGTGGATGTTGAGTGGCTCGTTTACTTTAGAGATGCAAGTTACGTTGAATAATGAGATAAAGCAAAAAATTTCCCTGTAAAAAGGTGGTATATATATATAGATGGATATTACGTGCATCTAATTTTAATAATGGGATATTACATGACGAATAACGGGTTGTTATAGTCTCCCTTCCCTCTTAAAAGAAATCCGTCCGAGATTTAGTTGGTTGCTGGGATGATGTTTGATAAACTATGATGTGGATATGGCAGAATTTGATCTTCGCATTCCCATGTAAATTTTGGTCCTCTTTTAGAGTTCCATATGCTTTGGGACTATAGGATACGTCTTTGTTTCAAATGCCTTGACTTCTCGGGAAATCCATGATCGTCCTATGGTTCTTCCTCATGTTGAAGTTGTCATCGCGTCGAAGCTCTTTCATTGGAATGACAAGGGATTCGTCAGATAAGCATTTCTTTAGATTAGAAACATGAAAAGTACTATGGATATTACTGAGCTCTTCAGGAAGCTCAAGTTTATATGCCACTGGGCCAATCCATTCAAGGATTTTGAAAGGTCCAATGTACCGAGGGTTAAGCTTTCCTCGTTTTCCGAATCGGATGACACCTTTACGAGGTGACACTTTTAACATAACACGATCTCCAACTTGAAATTCTAAAGGCTTTCGTCTTATATTGGCATAACTTCTCTGCCGGTCTCTTGCAGCTTGCAAGCGTTGTCGAATTTGCACTATCTTTTCAGTGGTTTCATGGATTATTTCTGGTCCCGTAAGTTGAACATCTCCAACTTCGGCCCAGCAAACAGGTGATCTGCACTTTCGACCATAAAGTGCCTCAAATGGTGCTGCCTTAATACTGGCATGGTAACTGTTATTGTAAGAAAATTCTACTAATGGTAAGTGTTTTTCCCATCCTTTTCCAAAATCTATAACACAGGCTCGAAGCATGTCTTCAAGTGTTTGGATGGTTCTTTCACTTTGTCCATCAGTTTTGGGATGATATGCCGTACTCATGTCTAATTGAGTACCTAAAGCACTTTGTAATGATTGCCAGAATCTGGACGTGAAATGACTGTCACGATCCGAGATGATGGATATCGACACTCCATGTTAGGAGACTATTTCCTTTATGTACAATCTTATAAGGGTTTCCATACTATCTGTCTCTCAGGTAGGGATGAAATGTATGGATTTGGTAAGGAAAACGATAATGACCCAGATTGTGTCATGTCCGTTTGAGGTTTTGTGTAGTTTTGTGATGAAATCCATTTTTATTCTCTCCCACTTCCACATAGGAATTGCCGGTTGTACCAGTAAGCCGGATGGCTTTTGACATTATGCTTTAACTCT
>BQNB010021549.1:0-36297 GCA_026074375.1 Tanacetum coccineum
CAATCTAGTTATCATAATACTCTCATCACTTTGGTTTTCCTTATTCTCCTATACTTGTTTCGACTCACATACAACACATCAACCCACCCTTTGTGCATTTATCAAGCATTACATATAAAACCCTAAAAACCCTAGAAACCTTAACCCTAAATTCGTCCTTTTTGGCTTTCTTTCTTAGTCGAAGTTCAAGCAAGCTAGGTGTCTTCGTGGGTTATAAGTGCATTAGCAGGGTAGAATTTGTTGTGGAACAATTGGTTTGGGTATTGGGTCGCATCAGCAAGGTTTAGACAACTAGGGTTTTCGTTGGTTCAAGTCCATACCCACGTTTTCCTTCAAGCTTTGGTGAGTCCCACTCTTTTAATCCCATCATTATATGTATGCAATTTATATGTCAATAGGGTTGTGCTTGAGAAAATCTAAGTAGAAAAGGCATAATGAAAACCATATACATAAGATGTTGAGTGCTTACTGATGTATACAGGTTCATTGAGAAACCCGTATACAAACTTGACCAATGAAAATTCTGAATTTATCACTCGTTAACATAGTATAGGAGTAGTGTTCATGCGAAATTTGAACCCCTAGCACCTTATAACGAAACGGTAAACGGATTCCCAAAATTGTTATTTTATGTGTATAAAAACTGGTCGGTTGGGTTGACTTTAGGCTTCGTTTCGACCCATTTAAACTTTGACATAAGGTCATCAATAAGGGGCGTTTTATAGTCAACATAGTGAGATCCATTTAGAAATTCGAATCATCAAAAACCATTGAGAAACGAGCTCGCAAACTAAGCTTAAAGTTAGTACTGCTGTCCCATATGTCAACAGTTAAAACTGTTGGAAAGTCACGACACCCCCATCTTCGGCATCATTTTTGACCCCACTATCGACCTCGAATCACAAAACTTACAAAAGATAAGTTGTAGTAGACCTGGCATAGTTTATATAGGTACTTTTAGTTTGTCATAATACAGAGTAACGAACCCAAAAATGGACCCTAAAGTTAGTACTGCTGCCATGTTTTTCGACCAAGTTAATATTGTTGGTTGAATGGTCGACACTCCTTACTTTGGCCTCGTTTTTAGTCACTATAACGACTTCAAATTTCAAAACTTATAAAAGATGAATTGTTGTACTCCTGGCCTAGTGTTCAAAACCACTTTTTGTTTAAAATTTCATTGAGTAACGAGTCTAGGATTTGATTATAAACTTTTGCGTTTGTCCCCTATATTTTATAAAGAAAACTTAAATTTTAAATGTGTTTTGTTATAACTTCGTCAAATTGCTTAACACGTTTAGAGACCAAACCAAATGTTTATTGAATTAACTATAAAAGTACCCACGACCTAGTTTCTAAATTATCCGATATCGTAATTTACATGTTTGATTGTAAGAGATTATGACCCAATACATTTGGCGAATTTTCATGAACAACCACATTTTAAGCAAGTAATATTTTCTCGACTCAAGCACAATACTAAGGACAAGATTGCATACATTTTAGTATATTACATGATTAGTAATATGCGTATTATTCATTTAGGTAGCGGATAGAGTTGCATCGTTTTCCGTGCCTGCACTTATTTGATATTATCTTGCTATTGCATCAAGGTGAGTTTATAGTCCCCATCTTACTCTTTTCAATCATTTATCAAATCTCAGGGATGAGATCATGTTTGTTTTACAAAATGGATGCAAATATATTTTAATTCAAATATTATGAGTTTGCCTAAGTAGCTATAAACCACTAGCCCATCATCTGAACTGTTTAATTACTGGATTGGTCAAGCGCGAATGTTTATGAATAGATTAGATTTGGGCTTAACATCCCCGGTTCCAGGCAAGTAGCACTTGCTAGTTATCAGTTGGCCGGGGCAACGACGAATGTATACATTATGGAATCCATAGATGTTTACCGGTTGAACATCTACTTGGGCCCATCATTCATGGTGTATTTGATATACATACATTATTTAGCTTCAGTGTCATTGAACTTAGTGCATTTCGTAATACATTTTTTGTTAGTTATGTATTTGTTACTTTATTACAGGGAAATCTTGCTATCTGCTTCATTAAATTTATAAACCTATAAATTCACCAACATTATTGTTGACAGTTTAAACATGTTTCCTCAGGTCAATAAGGTGCAAGTCAAGGATACATTAGGTGGTCTTCTTTTGAAGTCATATTATTATAAAGATTTACGTGTATTACATTTTGGGATATTGTTATGTTGTGAAATCTTTACAGTATCCAGTTAAACAAGTTAAGCCTATGAGCTTTGTAAGGAACCATTTATGAAATCCAATGTATCCGTTTTTAAACTACTCTTTTAGAGGTCGTTCTCATAACTTGTGCTATTGATTTATGAAGTAATTCCCCCGGAACATCATATTCCGCTGTGGCCTATTTTGGGGGTGTTACAATATGCTCGTAATTAACATTTTGCATAATTTTGTTAGGTTTTGCTAATCTCTACCCACTGGTCATGAATTACCTTGTATATAGAAAGACTGTTTTAATTCATTCAAGTAAAAATTATGTTCAAATATAGTAATTTACAAATTCATTTAATGTGTATTTAACATATTTTTTTGGTTAATTAAGAAAGTTTGTGTTTTTTAAGAAAGTTTATTTAAGCACGTATTTTGAAACGTCCAGGCTAATTTTTATTATTCTTTTGCTACACTATTGCTACAGTACTAGTGCTGAAAATCTGCATAATCATAAACCATAGTAAATTTCTCATTTTGACCTGTTCGTAACCAAAAATTCGTTTCAACCCAAAAACATAATATATATTAACATTTAAGATTGTATACATGAAACTATTGCTATCCGTTAAGGACCTCATACTTGAGCTAATGGGTCTTATGCGGGTTATAGAATGGTCGCTATGCCAAACACCCCTTTAACTTTTAAAATCAAAACATATCTAGTTATTTACCACACCAATATGAGTTTCTTTAACATACACAAAAGCATAACCTAGAGTGTTTCTTGGTATAAGAGAGGGTAGGGAAGTAGCTCGATACCCACGAGCTCCACCAAATCTAAAACTGGACCTTCTTACCCTTTTAATGCAACGCCCACAGCTTCACCTAAAGGAAAACACGAACGAAGCAACGTAAGCATAAGCTTAGTGAGATAACATATATATCATTTAATTAAAAACATGCTACTAAAACCATTTGGGTCATTACAGATGTTGTTGACCAACACGGGTCAACATGGGTTGTTTTGACAACACGGGTCAACATGGGCTGTTTTGACCACACGGTTAACATGAGCTGTTTTGACCATAAGGTCAACATAGGCTCTTTTGACCACACGAGTCAACATGAGCTGTTTTGACCATAAGGTCAACATGGGTTGTTTTGACCACACGGGTCAACATGATCTTAAAACAATTGAATCATTACTTCTCATAACATATAATCCAATTAGCAATGGAATAATAATACGGATATAACACTTCACATATTACAAAACATAAACGTGACCACACCGAGGATGTGATATCTCTAATGGGCTCCTAAAGTCTCGTTTCTATTCTTATATACGTTACTTACCTTTAAAATGCTTGACTACTAACACGAGCTTCCGTATATGTCTTCGGCTAACTCTATAACCTAAGAACATACAATTTACATAGAGATTGATTTAGGACTTGATTTTGCTTGTCCTAAACAAGCTTAATAAAAAGAACGCTTAAAGCCATAGGGGGTTTTTTGTTCGGGGACTTACATAACCATATAAACATACTTTCTGACGTTTAACACCATTAATTGGTGTTATAACATCTTAACAAGGTACCCATCACCTATTTGAACACTTACACGTGATTACAAGTGTTCTTGGTGATTTTTGAAAATCACAACTTAGTCTAATTTCATAAAATTCTACAAAAACCCCACAAATGGCATAAAGGTTCTATATTTAAGCTTTACCCACTAATGGGTAATCATAATACACAAAACTAAGAACAGGAATAGGAATTATACCTCGAATTAGATGATAAAAACACTAGCTTTATTGTTTCTAAGCTTATATAAAATAATTTCTTGCTTATATTTTGCTCAAAATCAAATTAAGATCAAACCCTAAATTTGTGCCTGTGATTGTGTATGACGTGGTGATGGAGAAGGAAACATGAAGGTTATGGAGTTTCCAAACTGTGAAGTAACTTATATTATTAATATTTTAAGTTTCACCTTTTGGCAAAACTAGTCCCTTAGAAATTGGGATGTTACAACTCTCTCTCACTTATTTGATTTGTGTCCTCACAATCTATTCTTAGTGAAACGTGGGGTAATACTTAATGAGTTCTTCTTCGGGCTCCCACGTGTAATCCAACCCTTTTCTATGCTTCCATCTGACCTTTAAAAGGAGAATCTCTTTCCTTCTGAGTTTCTTGACCATGGTGTCAAGAATCTCTACTGGCTCTTCTACATAGTCGAGCTTTTCATCAACCACGATATCTGCCAAAGGGACATACTCTGCTTCATCGACCAAACATTTACATAGCTGTGACATGTGGAAAGTATTATGAATACTGTTTAGTTCTTCTGGTAGCTCAAGTTTGTATGCTACCTTTCCAACTCTATCAGTTCATCTGAACGGACCAATATAACGTGGTCCTAACTTTCCACACTTCCTGAAACGAATAACACCTTTCAAAGGGGAAACTTTAAGCATGACACGATCCCCGACCTAAAATTCTATAGGCCGCCTTCTCTTATCCGCATAGGACTTTTGTCAATCCTGGGCCATTTTAAGCCTTTCTTTGATTTGATCGATCTTTTTGTTGGTTTGTTAGACAACATCAGAACTGTCTAATTCTCTTTGTCCAATCTCACCCTAACATATAGGAGTTCGACACTTCCTTCCATACAACATCTCGTATGGTGGCATCTTAATGCTGGTGTGGTAACTATTATTATAAGAGAATTCTGCTAGTGGCAAGTATTTATCCCAACTACCACCAAAGTCTATTGCACAAGCCCGGAGCATGTCCTTTAATGGCTGAACGTTCCTTTCACTCTAACCTTCTGTTTATCGGTGATAGGATGTGCTAAAATGGACACGAGTACCTAAGTCCTCTTGAAATCTTTGCCATAATCTATAAGTAAATATGTTGTCTCTATCAGATACTATAGAGACCAGTACTCTATATCTAGCCACTACTTCACGAAGATATAACTCCGCAAGAGCTTATGAGGACATCGATTCCTTAATAGGAAGAAAGATTGCACTCTTAGTTAAACGATCGACAATTACCCAAATGGCATCACATTGACGTGGTGTCTTAGGCAATTTTGTGATAAGATCCATAGTGATCTTTTCCCATTTCCACACAGGAATCTCAAGAGGCTGCAATTTACCATAAGGTTGCTGATGTTCGGTCTTAACTTGGAGACAAGTAAGACACTGTTCGACATACTTTACTATGTCTCTTTTCATTCCTGGCCACCAATAATCTGGTTTAAGATTATAATACATCTTGGTGGCACCTGGGTGAATGGAATATTTCGACTTATGAGCTTCGTCGAGCAACAACTTTTTGAGCTCTTTATTATTCGGTATCCAAATCCTACCAAAACGTGTTCTGAGTCCTCGTGAGTCCACAACTAATTTGTGCACCTGACCCACGAGTCGCTCTGAATTTACATCTCCATTCTCCCATGCTTCGTGCTGAACTGTTTTGATATGCTCATAGAAATCTGGGGTAATTACCATTTGGAGTGATTTAACTAGTAAGGAATCATGCCTTGTCTTTCTACTTAAGGCGTCTGCTACAACGTTGGCTTTACCTGGGTGGTAAAGAATTTCACAATCATAGTCCTTGACTAGATCTAACCAACGTCGTTGTCTCATATTAAGATCACGTTGATCGAAGAAATACTTAAGGCTCTTATGATCTGTAAAGATTTTGATTTTCACCCCATAGATATAGTGCCTCCATAGTTTTAAAGCAAACACTACTGCTGCTAGTTCTAGATCATGAGTGGGATACTCTTCCTTGTGTTTCTTAAGTTGTCTAGAAGCATAAGCGATGACTCGACCCCTTTGTATTAGAACATAACCGATGCCATTTGAAGATGCATCGCAATAAACTTCCATATCATCATTTCCTTTAGGCAAAACTAAAACTGATGTCGGACTTAATTTTTGCTTTAGAACCTGAAAATCAATCTCCTAATCTTCACCCCATTTGAATCTTGCATTCTTTCGAGTGAGCTTAGTAAGGGAAGATGCAATTTTGGAAAAATCTTAAATGAAGCAGCGGTAGTACCCTACGAGGCCGAGAAAAGATCTGATCTCTATGGGAGTTTTAGGCTGCTCCCAATTCATGATGGCATTAATCTTTGCTAGATCAACTTTAATGCCTTCATTATTTATAACATGTCCGAGAAATTAGACTTCTCGGAGTCAGAATTCACATTTAGAGAACTTAGCATAAAGATTTTATTGTTTTAGCATACTGAGTACTTGGCGCAATTGAGTTTCATGATCCTTTGCTGACTTAGAATAAATCAGGATGTCATCAATAAACACAATTACTAACTTGTCCAACATCGGACGACATACCCAATTCATTAGGTCCATAAAGGCTATTGAGGCATTCGTCAAGCCAAATGGCATAACAATGAATTCATAATGCCTATATCTGGTTCGAAAAGCTGTTTTCGAGATATCTTCTTCACGAATCTTTAACTGGTGATATCTTGATCTTAGATCTATTTTTGAAAAGAAACTCGCGCCCTAAAGCTGATCAAATAAATCGTCAATTATGGGTCGAGGGTAACGATTTTTGATAGTGATTTTATTAAGCTCTTGGTAGTCAATGCACATCCGCATGCTACCGTATTTCTTTTTTACAAAAAGGACCGGAGCTCCCCACGGAGAACTACTGGGGCGAATAAAGCCCTTATCTAGCAGTTCTTGCAACTACTTCATAAACTCTTGCATCTCAGATGGAGCGAGTCTGTAGGGAGTTTTAGCAACAGGAGTACTTCTTAGAACAAGATCAATACGGAATTCTACTTGTCTGTCAGGTGGTATACCTGGGAGTTCTTCTGTAAAGACATCAGGAAATTCCCAAACAATTGGAATACTATCGAGTTTGGGAGTATTTTTCTGAATATCCACCGCATGAGCTAGATAGGCTTGACATCCACGTGCCAAGTGTTTCTTGGCTCTAACGTATGTACATATCGCTAGGGAGGTTTTCTTACGCTCACCATAGATGAGCGTTTCTCCCTCACTTAGGGTCTTAACTCGGATCAATTTGTTCTGACATGAAATAATGGCTTCATTTTTACTAAGCCAGTTCATACCAATGACAACATTGATCTCTCCCATAGGCATGGGAATTAAATCAACTGAGAACTTTTAATTATCAATTTCTATTTCATAATTCTAAAATACGCTAACCACATGAATAATTTTGCTACCCGCCACTTCTACATCTAGTAAGGGATTAAGCTTACTAGTTGGGATAATGAAATTTCGACTAAACGATTCTAACACAAATGATCGATCCAAACCAGAGTCAATTAACATACGAGCAGGTAATAAATTCACGAAGAAAGTACTTGTCACAACATCGTGTGTTTTCTTTACTTCTTCTGTTGTCATCATCTGATATACATGACTTGGAGGCCTTTGTGGTCTTTGGAATCCAGCAAGATTAGGGGCTCTAGATGGTTTAGGTGCTGGTGGCTCCCCACGTCTATTCGTGTTCCTTCTTAGCTCTTGCTGTCGGGGAGGAAGAGGTGGTCTAGTGTTGGGCATGACTCAGCCGTATGATTCGGTTGATAACATTTTTTACAAATCTGTGCGGGTCTGGGGCATTCTCTACTTATGTGGCCATGTTCGCCACAGCTGAAACATGTCCTACTACCCGCGCGACACTCATTCAAATGGAATTTTCCATAATTGGTACACTGTGGGTATCCTTTCCCCCTGAACCTTGGATAGGTTTCATTAGACTTGAACTTCTTACTAGAAGAACCAGCCTGTTCAATCCTTCTTTACGGTGGAGACCGCTCACGTTTCTTGGTTTCTTGTTCTCGCTCCAAGGCTACATCCATAAGCTCATCAATGTTCTTCTAATACTTTGCTGAAACAAACTCACGAATCTCCTTCTTAAGCATATCAACATAATGGTTCATGAGCAACTTCTGATCATTAACATATTCAGGTAGAAAACGTGCCCTATCAATAAATGTCATGGAAAAATCATGCGATATTCCTAAGTTTGGTCTGTGGGGAGAACTTCTGAAGGAATAAATCCTTATATTCATTCCATGACATATTTCGGGCAACATCAAGGCCCTTTGCAGCAAGAGTGTAATTCCACCATTCTTTACCACGACCGCGAAGAAGGTTAGCTGTAAATTTAACCCATAAATTCTCAAAACATTTGCTTGTATCAAACGTTCCCTCAACATCTTGAATCCATTTATGACATAGAAAGGGATTGCTTTCTCCAGAGTAAGATGATGGTTCACAAGCCGAATGAAGTCTCTAAACGTGACTTCCTTTTAATTGTCCCGCAAAAATTTGCAAATTAAAATCATTCATTGAATTAGTTTGGGAGATAGTATTACCAAAATATTCCTTAAGGTGAGACAATGCTCCTACCCGTGCTTTAGCCACTTCTTGAGAGATCATTTCTTTAATCTCCTTAGCCATGGCAGCAAGTATGTGAGCGTTTTCATGCTCATCTGTTTCTGTTTGTTCAGGAGTTTCTTCTCGTTCATCGTTCTCTGGAATATCTACTTGAGTCGGCCATTCGGCCCCTTCTGGATTGCTTTCAGCCATATCTACGCTGAAAGTTAAACATAATCCATGATAAGATCTACTATGCATAATCTTTTACACGCATAAAATAAATGTCATACCCCAAGTTCAATCCTTAAGTATAACACAATATCAATGAACCCTCGTTATACGATGCGATTATTACCACGTTGGCTAGGCGTCGTAATATTTCCATCAGATAATCAAGTCCCCATTGATATCATATCATACTAAGTTCATAAACGCTACATGATTGCATAACAAGCAAATGGAAAAACTAGACTATAACTGATCCCACATGCATATGCGGAAACGTGTCTAAATCTATAGGTCACTCAGAGCCTAGGTTTAATTCTAAATACCCATTTATGGTGGATACCTAGATCCCTTAAACCACTGCTCTGATACCAACTTGAAGTGCCCATGCTAATTTTTTTTATTCTGTTGCTACAATACTGCTACAGTACCAGTGCTGAAAATCTGCAATCATAAACCATAGTAAATTTCTCATTTTAACCCGTTCGTAACCAAAAGTTCATTTCAACCCAAAAACATAATACATATATTAACATCTAAGATTTATACATAATATATGTTATCCGTTAAGACCCGTACATGAGCAAAATGGGTCATACCGGGTAAGAATGGCGATATGCCAAACACCCCTTTAACTTTTAAAAACAAAACATATCTAGTTATTTACCACACCAATCTGAGTTTCTTTAACATACACAAAAGCATAACATCTTAGAGCGTTTCTTGGTATAAGAGAGGGTAGGGAAGTAGCTCGATACCCACGAGCTCCACCAAAAGCTAAAACTCGACCTTCTTACCCTTCAATGCAACGCCACTAGCTTCACCTAAAGGAAAACATGAACGAAGCAACGTAAGCATAAGCTTAGTGAGATAACATATATATCATTTAATTAAAAACATGCTACTAAAACCATTTGGGTTATTACAGACTGTTTTTGACCAACACGGGTCAACATGGGTTGTTTTGACAACACGGGTCAACATAGTCTGTTTTGACCATAAGGTCAACATGAGTTGTTTTGACCATAAGGTCAACATAGGTTGTTTTGACCACACGGTCTACATGAGTTGTTTTGACCATAAGGTCAACATGTGTTGTTTTGACCATACGAGTCAACATGATAAAGTCAACATGGGCTGTTTTAACCACACGGGTCAACATGAGCTGTTTTGACCATAAGGTCAACATGGGCTGTTTTGACCACACGGGTCAACATGAGCTTAAAACAATTGAATCATTACTACTCATAACATATAATCCAATTAGCAATGGAATCATAATACAGATATAACACTTCACATATCACAAAACATAAACATGACCACACCGAGGATGTGATATCTTTAACGGGCTCCTAAAGTCCCATTTCAATTCTTATATACGTTACTCACCTTTAAAACGCTTGACTACTAACACGAGCTCCCGTATATGTCTTCGGCTAACTCTTATAACCTAAGAACATACAATTTACATAGAGATTATTAGGAACATGATTTAGCTTATCATAAACATGCTTAAAAGAACACTAAGCCATAAGGTGTTTGGTTCGCGGCTTACATAACCACATAAACGTACTTTCTGAAGTTTAACACCATTAATTGGTGTTATAACATCTTAACAAGGCACCCATCACCTATTTGAACACTTACACGTGATTACAAGTGTTCTTGGTGATTTTTGAAAATCACAACTTAGCCTAATTTCATAAAATTCTATAAAAAATCCCACAAATGGCATAAAGGTTCTATATTTAAGCTTTACCTACTAATGGATAATCATAATACACAAAACTAAGAACAAGAATAAGAATTATACCTCGAATTAGATGATAAAAACACTAGCTTTAGTGTTTCTAAGCTTATATAAAATGATTTTTTGCTTATATTTTGCTCAAAATCAAAGTAAGATCAAACCCTGAATTTGTGCCTGTGATTGTGTGTGACGTGGTGATGGAGAAGGAAACAAAAAGGTTATGGAGTTTCCAAACTGTGAAGTAATTTATATTCTTAGTATTTTAAGTTTTATTTTTTGGCAAAACTATTCCCTTAGAAATTGGGATGTTACATATTTTAGAACCAAAAAGTCATTAATCTGCTAAAATAATAAACACTTAAATTTAAAAACAAACGTTTTCTTTACATTTAGTGACATATAGCAAGGTGTAGCTAATAAGCACATATTACCATATGTACATGTCGATTGATATCAATACCTTCCTACTTTTCATGTAATTACTAAATTTAGTTATGGTTCACATAGAAATGAACTTACTCTCAATAACAACAATGTTCACTAGTTCATCTAACTACTCGACATAACATTTAGAAAAAATTTGAACCATTCCATTAAAGATTATAATTCAAGTTACCATATTTACAAAAACTAATATCGAATAAACACTCAAATTTCTATGTTTGAAAACAGTTTCCATATTAAGAATGTGCATAAATAGGAAAGATACCTAGTGAGAATAATTATTAAAACCAAAGCGTAACACGTTCCGTATTGTAACTTTTATACTAAAAAGCAGGATTATTCCCCCGAGGCACTACTTTAAATGTTTTGCCATATTCCGGGTCCGACCCGACTGCTTCCGGCGGGTTCTGGCAGCTTTCGGTGGGTCACCCGTTTTTTTCTTTTTGATTAATAACGCCACATACTCTCTCCCACTCCCACATTTATGCTTCTCTCTCCCACTCCCACGTGTCTTTCAATTTATAAAGCTTCCATGACTCATCTATTCCCTATACGGATCTGGACATCAAACTAACCATATCAAAAAAAAAATCTCACGCGATTCAAGATCTAATTGCAAACACAACAACAAAATTGCAACCATGAATTTGCGATTGTCAGGACATCAAACTCACCATGAGTTTGATTTGTCTTCTTGGCTTAATTGCTGCTTTTGTTATTTTTCTTTGCAAGGTGGAGATTTACATTTGTTTGGTTTTTGTGTTTTGTACCTTCGGAGAAGAATTACTTGCTAAGCACTCCTTAAAATAAGGTTTGTGTTTCTCTATGTGTGTTTTTTAAGGTTTCGATTGATCTTATTGATTTGATGGTTTAGTTATGTAGTTAATGTTTTATTTGGGTAACTAGAGATCTTGAATTAGAATGCTAATTATAGTACTGCTAAACTGCTTATTGCATTTTTAGGGATAAATGGTGTTCTAATTTGCTTATGTTATAAAAAAACTTAAACTAGAAAAAAAGAATGATTGGATATTGAAAAAAAAGACATGCCCACACAGCCGCAAGGTACCAAGGTAGGAGGTTCGGGAAGGCTCAATGCTCAATTGGGAAATCTATGACGTGTTACTTAGCGGGGTGTTTGGATTAGCTTATTTTTTGGGCTTATGAGCTTATTTAAAGGTGAAAAGCTCATAGAATCACTTTTCTAAGCTTATAAGTTTATAAGCTCAAGTTGATAAGCTCATAGACTCACTTTTCTGAGCTTATAAGTTTATAAGTTACTGCTTAGAATCACAATGTATGGTTCTGACTTGCTTTTACTTTCGGCTTATGCTCCTTCGATGCCACCGCTCCTTTCGTTGCCGCTATTCATGGCGCGCGACGATAGTGACGGGTGCGTGATGATGGTGATAGGCTCACGGTTGCTCTTTAATAAAATTTATAGTCAGAGGCTGTAAAACAAGCCAATAGGTTGAAATTGAGCCGTATCTTGGCGGGGCAACACGAGAATGTGTTTGCAGCCATGGCGGCTCGAAGTCTCATTTACCCGGGTTTCATGAGAATTGTGCCTTATATTTCATGAGAATTATGGTGATATTGAGAGCATCGTCACATTTAAAATAATAAAAAGGCGATCCAGCCCCGATCCATGGGAATTTTATATTAAAAACCCAATCCAACCCTGATCCATGGCATTTAAAATTGATAACCCGACCAACCCCTGTTTTGTTAATACCGGTTTTGGGTTTTGTAGGCTGTCTGTGGCTCATATACGGTTGGTATGGTGGGTGAGTTCGAAAGCTACAGTTCTGAGCACCCGTGATCGACCCAAACAGACCTGGTCCACCCCTACTATTTAGCCAGCCGTTTGTAAATCCTTTGATTTATGGATTGATTTTGTTGCTATTGATGGTGTTGCTGTTATATTTGAGCTTATCCGTATCTTGGCGGGGCAAATACTTACATTTGCAGTCATGGCGGGTTTGCCATACGATATTGCTTTTTATATAAATGAATAAAAATTGTCGCTTGAAGAAGAGAGACAGAAACAAAATAGCCGGCCGGGTCAAGCTATACTGCATCGGGTTTTTAATATATTTAAATGCGTTGGACGGGGTTTTTAATATACAATGCAAAAGGAGCCCAGTAAATGTATATAGCGTGGTTATGTTTGGAACGGTTTTGCTTTTGGGAATATCATAAGGTTTTTTATTCTCACGTGCGTTCACATATAGAAGAAAACCTCTGAATCGATACACGTGAGAGTGACAACACCCTTATTGTGCTATCTAGAGGCTTAGCTACTATTTTATAAAGGCGCTGATGACCAAAAACAAATTAACTCTTGGCTAGGCCACCACTGCAGTATGCAGCCATGAGGGGTTTGGTCTGAGCCACTATTTATGCAAAATAACATTCGTGTTCGTTTGAAATTCAGAAACGCGTGTATACAATATGAAACGGTTCGTGGACCGGTTATCTGTCACGTGTCAATAATACAAAGAAAGTAAGAGAGGTGGAGAGATAGATCTGATAGAGAATTACATGTGTGAGGTTTTTAATATAAAATTCCCATGGGTCGTGCTCTTCCAGATTGTATATATCTAAAGTTAGTTTGGTTAGCTATTAGTTTAGAAAGGCAGTGATGAACCGAAGTCGAATATTGCTTGGCTAGGCTACCTTTGTTGTACGCAGCCGCGATATACCGCTAGCTAAAACTTCTATGTGAGCCAAATAGATGACACACGTCACTCCCGATCATTCCTAGCGTCGTGTTTGAAGCCGACGAAGTACGTACACCAGGACAAAGGTGCATTCGTTATATCGCAGGCTTCTTACTTGGCGCTAGGAATGATACCGAGAGTGTGCCTGGGGTTTTAGTGTTTTCACGTGTGTTCAAATACACTGTTTTATATTTCGACGTGCGTGACGACAACAAAATCCTAGGCGTACATTTAGTAGTTGTCTTTAAGCGTGATGAATATGCAACTGACACGCCTAAATAGTATTTCAGCGAGCTGAAAGAGGTAAATACGATCCAATTAAACTTTCTAATACGTTGTTTACTTCTGATTTCTATGCACGTCATTTGTTCTAGATTTTGTTTGTAAAATTTATTTGTTACTTTTGGATTTAAAAATTTAGGAAGTTATACTTATATATTTGTTAGGTTTATGAATTGTTTGGTTTTTTGCTTGCTCTGGTGGAATGTTCTGGTCTTATATCATTGTGTGTTATAGAATTGTATGACTAATCTGTAGAGGCGTTTAGTTGAGCTCAATAGCGGATAAATAGTTACTTGGCAGAAGAGAATGACAAGGCATAAGAAAAAAGGAAACTGTTAATGTCAGATGGAAAGATGTGGTGGTGAATTAGCAACAAGTAACAAAATTTATGTATACTACTATTAAGTATGTTTAAATTCTCTTCTAATTCTATACAATCTGTGTAACATTCCGTATTTTCAGGTCTTTTACGACGTCATCTATTTCACTAATTATTTTTTTTCCGTACGCGTTCGCTTTTAAATTTAATAGTTAAGTTAAATCGCGTAAGCTATAAATCAACAATTAGCGTAAACGGACACCCAACAAATTAAAGTTTACGTCAAGTAATCATTATATTATTTTTTACAAAAGTAATAATCAACTTTTTATATTTTATTTTTATTGGTTGCGTAAAACGTTTACGTTTCGCAATAAAATACATTTAGGCATACCCGGAACCACCAAAATTAATCTACGCTTCAACAAATACCCATTATTATTCCCAATGCTCAAAGTTTATAAAACTTTGCCTATGTTCACCATGTTAGCTAAATTTATCCATAAAGAACCCAACTAGATAATATACTTTATAAGTTTTATACCTTACACTTAATATACATCTTTTATGACTTCTAGTAATACTTGATAATTAAAATAAAGTATCAAATCCTTTCCCCCTCCTAAATTTCCTGATGTTCTGTTTAAGCGTCTGCAAAAATCAATGAGGATCAATAGATCAGTTAAGAGTTACAACCAGCTTAGACAAATGGCCATCGAATAAAACTTTAGCTTTTAAAGTCAACACAATTTAGGACTATAGTACCTATTCTAATAAAGGAATTCTTTACATTGAAACAATATTATTTGAACCAATGTGGCTTATTGTCCTTTCTCTCATGGTTTTATAGTGAATGATCTTGATGACGACGAAGAGGATATATTAGACATCGATGATGAGAAGCAAAAGAAGAGAAGGAAGAAAAGGTACATTTTGTTTTCCGTTTATTACATATAAATTATTGATGGCCTTTTTGTCTTTCTAACTTCTGCTTTCAATGATCACCAAAAATAATGGTTTTCGATGACAATGATTATGAGCTCATCGAAGAAAACAACCCTGCATTTCGTCACCCCACAAGTGAAATATGTAAGCAGTTAAAGAAAGCTAGGACTGATGTTGCACAGGACCATCAGTGACTATGGACGATTTATTTGTGTTTGATGACGGTAGATTTCAAATATCAATGCTTATCAGCTGTATGCTACTAAATGGATAGTTTGTTTTAATTCAAAATTGCTTGTAATTTGTAGGTATATATTATCTAACCAGTGATGAAGAAGATTTAATGGCCGACTTCATTGTTGATGACGAAGTAAAAGATGTGTATAATGTTCAATGATGGTACGTTTGCTTGCTACTGGATCTGCAGATAGTAACCAAGAATTCCCAAATACGTTTCTTTCCGTTTCATAATATCATGTATTACAATGCTTAAAATACGAACATACACATCGAAGTGGCTATAAAGTAGCAGACTGTCAGAAACTGCTTTAAGAAAAACAAATCCTGTATTGGTAACGAAATACGAGTCCATTAATGACGGGGAAAAAGGTTTAGGCGGGTTATGTTAATTTGGAAAATATGAGGGGTTGGGTCGGCCGAAAACAATAGAATCTCACTCATCTTATGGAAACTTCAGGATAGTTTGAGTGTGCTTGGGATTGGTTATATTTTACGCATATGCTTCCGTTTATAAACTATAAAATAAGTACGTTAGAAATTAGTTTTTGGATTTGCTTATGTAAATAAGAATATTATTAAAACTGCTTATTTGACTTTAAAGTTGCAAATACTATATAAGAAGAATAAATTGGCCATTTTAAAAAATCTGTTGATATATTTAACGTTTAACTTAAGTCCCAAACTTGATTATTAGTTGAATCAATCTGCGGCTACTAGAATTTGTGCTTTATTTTGAGGTTGTATGCTATTAGACTTACAATAAAACACACTATCATACATGATGCTAATAGTTTAGATTCAAGAGTTGTTGTAATATGTTGTTTCTTAAATAAAGCGGAAATGGACCCATTAAATCTTCGTCAAGTGAGGTGCACGTAACTTTGTATACGTTTGATTTTAATTGCATATTATTAAGCATATCAAGCCAGTAGAACTTCTTAGACTTCTAATACAGAATTTCATAAATGACCAAAGCATTCACTTGGATATAGGTCGGCATATGATTTCACATCCTGTTTACCACTTTCTCTGAAACCTATAGAAAACTCTTAAACTTTGCTGATTAAACTTCATCGTGTAATGAAACGTTTTTGCGCATGCTTTTTTTGCGGTTTTTATTTTGTTTGGTCGTACTGCACACTTTAATGTCCAAGTCTTAACATCAGATGGGAACCTTTTAGCAACAGCAGCAGCTCAATTAAATCTTCAATTTTTCATACCACAAAAAATACAGAAATTTTTGTGGCACCCTCTAAGTTCATCTGATTCTTATTCACATTCTTAGTGGTGGTGGTAAAAAGGTTGTTAAGTAAATGCGTTTCTGCATTTTCTTTTGCTTTATGCTTAATCATATATATTATTACAGGGGGGCGTTCGGTCTATGACCTTCTCTCATGATGGTAAATATGTACTTTCATCCACTCTTGGTGAGCGATATGTTGATGTTTGGGAAGTAGCTGGTAGCAAAAAGAAGTCTGCTTGCTGTGTTCTTGCAATGGACTGTCCTGACATTTTTATAGATAGCAGGTAGATTTGTGTTGGTAACGCGACTATCTGTTCTATCCATCTCAGAAACAATTCCAGAATAGTCACGGTATCTGTGGAGGAGGATGAAGTCTCTAAGAAATATATGTATAGTTGACAATACAGACACATGTATAAATTTCTATTACATAATGAATATTTCACAATTCAGTGTTTTTGTTGCTACTGCATTCATCTTACCTTACTTTTCATAGAAAGGTTTGTGTACGGGTTTTTTTAAGTAACAAGTGCATCTAAGATTGTTCATTCCGTCTAACATAAAAACCCCGCGCTTCATAGCGAAGCGCGGGTTAAAAACCTCGTTTCAAAGAAAGAGAAAGAAATAATGCGAAGATACGTGCATTTAAAATTTAGTTGTGTTCTTATGTTTGGTTAGTGGCTTTTAGGGGCTTATTGATGCTTGAGTTTTAAAATAAATCGGCTTATAAAATAAGTCACGTTTGTTACACATACTTATGAATGTTTTTATAAGCCATAAGCCTGCCTTTATAAGCCCAAGCCCATAGAAAGGGGCTTACGAGGGCTTATAGCTAGTCAAATTACGTAAATAACTTTCAAAGTGGATTATCACGTAAAAGTTATAAATATATGTGAATTTAATTTGATTTATTTTTATGCAATTTTACATTAATAAGCTTCATCTTCAACTCATTCGCCAAACAACTTTATAAAAATATAAGCTTCAGCTTTCGGCTTATAATATAAGCAAGGCTGTCAAGATCGAGATCCTACACATGATCGTTTTTGTCTTTGCAAGATCGAGATCGTAAGATCGAATCAAGATCGTAAGATCCCACCAAAGTTTCTTAATAGGCGTTGACGGATAATATAAAACACTAATTCATAAGATTGTGTAAGAAAACATTTGAAGTTTAAACATCATGATAATAAAAATAGCAATGCTACAACCACGTTAATTTTACAAAATAATCTTATATAATGATGCGTAACAAAATGATTTGTCACAAAATAAAGAGATAGTGGGGGAAAAGAAATAACAATGGTAAGTGTCAGTGTGTCACATCAACTCTTTGTGTGAACTTTATTTTGTAAAATTTATATGATTGTAGCAAGACATTAGTGAAAAAAGATTTAATTTGTTTAAGTTTTCAAAGCTAAATAAACAATTAAGTAAGATAGGAAAAAAGACATGCGACGTAAACATGCCAAAATTCCAAAACATAAAAACTTAATCTATTTGAAATGTTTCTTTAGCTTCATTTCCCACGCTCAAATAATATTTTGATTTTTTAGCATATTTATTACGGGCTTGTATGGTACAAAAATATACACCTTGTAAACGACTTTTAAACCAAAATATAATAGTATAAAGTAATATAATAGAAAGGAAAAAATACAAGTCTTATATAAGGTTTTGACGTAAATAATAAGATAACTCATCAAATTGGTAAGATCGAATCGAGAGCCGATCCTACGATCTTACGTGCGATCCCACGATCTTACGTGCGATCTCACGATCTTACTTACGATCCTACCTCACATGCGATCCTATAATGATCCTACACGATTTTAGCTAGTGAGCACGTAAGATCGAGTTTACTCGCCATCTTGACAGCTATGAATATAAGCCTTAGCCCCACCCAAACATAATACATAAACTATTGAATTATGGTAAGGTCCACGTGTATAAAACACTCTTTGATCATCTCATGTCTTCCAATTTTCCCTCTACACATCTTTAAAAAAACCACCCTTAAAAACACACACACACACACACCAAAAATGACAGTCTTCAGTCACACCAAACAACAACAACAACAAATACATCCTTTCGACTACGAAGCAGACGTCTCACAACGCCTACTCGACGCTACTTCATCTAACGAGCTGCATTCAGCGTTAGATTGTATCAACGATCCTTTTATCGACGTAAACTTCGTGGGTGCTGTTACGTTGAAACTGCGTATGGCGGAGGTGATTTGCTGTGAGGAGTTACCCAATGTGGTTCGGTTTGAGTATCAGGAGTTTAAAAGTGATGTTACGCCGTTGTTTGTTGCTGTTTGTAACGGGAATGTGACTCTTGTTCGGAAGTTACTGGTATTTTTTTTACATCTGTTTTTTTACGTGTTTTTGTTAAAGCCTACAGATCGTCTGTTTTTAAGGTTTGTTTTATTTTCTTTTATGTCTGCAAGGCGCGTAGACGTTCTTGACAAAAAGCGTTTGTTTTATTTTCTTTTATGTCTGCAAGCTGAAGTTTAAAAAAATATGTGTATGTCTGTTCCTCTTTGTTTATTTTTGGATATAAGAGGCAAAATGACTTTTCACCTCTTCACTTGCAGACATGGTATTTGAGATCACACATAAAAAGTCTGAAAAAACAGACACAACCTAGGTGATGTGATTTTTATACGAGTACTGAAATATGGATTAGGTTGAAACATAGGAGGGCGAAGTAACATCTACTGAAATATTTCGTGTTAGACGGTTTCTCTCTTTGCAATAATGCGCGAACTAGTACAGAACTGGCAAATTGTATTCCTATTCTTGAGCTAATCCAGAAATAGCCTTCTGGTCTTCAGAATGTCTTCATTTGGTGGCAAACTCTCTTGAACTAAATTATAAAGTGCTTTGCTACTTACAGAGTAGCGTGCATCATTTTCAGTAAAAATCCCTACAAAAAGATTGTATAATAGATTTAAATTATAATCCCACTGTTCACGAAATCATTTAATTTAGATAAACAAGCAAAAATCATCCCTGTGGTTTTGTATTTTTGTGACACACTCATCCCGTAACCGATACAAATGTACAATGCATCCTGAGTTGGCAAAATGTTCGGCAAAAATCATCCTTATTGGGGATGATTTTTGCAAAAAAGTTTAACAAAAAGTTTTGCAAAAATCATCCCTCAAGGGATGATTTTTGCCGAAAGTTTCACCACTCAGGGATGATTAGTGCCAATAGTATCGTTCTAGGATGATTAGTAGCCAGCAAACCCAAACAAAACAAAAACCAAAAAAAAAAAAAAACCCAAAAACAGTGATAGAAATTTGCAGTTTACCTCTTTAAAATATACTTGCTACTATCAAAGATACAGTTTTGGCTTGTCAAGGGTAGATCCCTGTACTTCATGGATATGAATGTGGTTTTTTTTTTTTTTTATTTTTTATTTGATTCTTCCTCCCAGAAACATTGAAAAATTAGGTAATAATTGCTCTGAGATTCGAAGGTAAATATCTATGTGCAAGGGACCACCTAGTATCCTGTAACTGCCTATCGGCTATAAGACAGATAAAAGTTGCTGATACTAGAGGTGGCAAGATGGGTGGTTGGATAATGGGTCAAAACGGGCGTTTCTAGTATGGGTCAAATGGTACAGGCCGGTTGGTTGATCTTCAAACACTTTTGTTTCAATTAAAACGTACTATAAGATAACCAGCTTGTACATAAAAACAAAATCACGTCACAGATTAGTAATCTATATACTAAAATTAAGCGATGTAGAGGTTATAGCACAAAAAATTTGAGAGGGTGTTCTCTCAGTCTGTAAAACATATTGCGATATATTTAATATAATTAATTTTATAAGATAAATTTATGTAAACTATTTTTATATTTACATATCTCACACATACTGTATATAACTCTTTGAAATGTGCATGATCATGGCGCTGATTGAATTCATAAACTTTTAAGGATTTCTGATTACCAGCCGTCATGAGTGAGAATCATCTCGAGATCTTATAGATGTTACATTAAAGCAGAGCTTCACAGTCCGCTTGCGAGTTAAGCTCTACACAGAACCAGATGTCTGACGAGGAGGAAAAAATAGTTGAGTTATGCTTATGGCTTCTGATCTAATCCGACCAATATTTCCGTCGTGCCTCTAGTCACTAGCAAGCTGCAGAGATTTTACATATGTGGAGTGCTACCTCTGGTTGAAGTAAAACTTTAAAGCAAGTAAAAAAATTTCAGTATATGCTGAATGCTTATACTCCATCAAGTATCTAAACTATGTACATGCCTACCATTAGTAACATTATTTCTGATTCACATGAACAGTGATGGTGTAGATATAAATGCAAAAGCTGCTAGGTGCTTCCTCAAGTCGGTCATAAGCCTTCTCACCAAACAAACAATAACTGCTCAGCTCTTGTGGCTGTTGTTGTATAGCAGACAAGGTCCCAATTGTACGTACTCTGTTTCAGGTAACTTTTACTTATTTTTATTAACGTATATTGCTATAATATGGACATATAATCAGATAACACCAACGGTTCCATGCATTAATAGCCAAGGTTATGTTATGTTTAGACCGTTGACTAGTTGACCGTTGACTGTTTGACCGTGACGTTGACTTATTCGGACGCCCAAACCTAATTGTGGTTGGGTCCATTATGTTATTTAGAGTGTTGCATTGCTTACTATTAACTATGTATTTAGTTAAAATTACATATGCCAATCTACATTAATTAATCACAAAATACACAATCAATAATACATCACTAAGATATATAACATTTAACAAGGCTCTAGTAAGATCCCACCTAACTAAATTTCTATCCTCCTCCATCGGCTACTCGGTCCGATGAATCCTGATGGATCCGCTAATTTAGCTGTTTATTGTTTTAATTAGGAATTTCATTTTTTCGTATCAATGCATAAACCCTAAACCCAAGCCGTCAAATAGAAAAAAAAAAAATGTTTAGTTGCATTAATCAACTATATTTTTTTTCCTCTATTTGTTTTCATAGTCGAAAGATCTTGTCCGTGTGACACAAAAGTTATTATCAAAATTGCGCACTACCTTCAAAAGGCCAAACAAGCCATGACTTAAAAAAAAAAATCGTCACGCAAAGGAGGATGCCGCAAGCAATAAACAACTATGCCGTCAAATGCAATTATGCTTCCGCTCAAAAAAAAAGATGAGAAAAAGAATAAGCAGCTTTCAACATTCATTCCAAAAAAAACCCTAGCCATCCTAACACATCCCATATTATATTGATATAGCCATCAATCTTTTGTCTTTTACTCTACGTTTTACAAACGGAGATCATTGTAGTTTTCAACAATAGTTGGTTGCAAATTTGTCGCTCCCACCTAAAGGCAAAGCAAGCCATGACGTAAAAAAAATCGTCACGCAAAGGAGGAAGCCGCAAGCAATGAACCACTATGTCGCGAAATACAATTATGCTTCCGCTAAAAGAAACAACAAAGAAGATGAAGATGATAGAAGAAAAGAAGAAGCGGCTTTCAACATATGTTCCAGTTTGTCCGTTCGAAAGTCTGCCGTTCAAACTGCGGGGGAGTATTAGATAGCTAAGTTATGTTAGTTTGACCGTTGACCGTTGACTGTTGACCGTTGACGGTTGACTTATTCGGCCCAAACCTAATTGTGGGTTTGGGTCCATTATGTTTTAGGGTTTGCATTGCTTACTTATTAAGCTATGTATTTAGTATAAATACATAGCCAATCTTCATTATTTAATCACAAAAACACAATCAATAATACATCTCTTTGATATTTTACACTGGCCACCCCTACATGAAACTAACTATAGTTACTTTATCTTGTTTTTCCTGAAGGTTGGCACAAACATTGACACTAAGGTGCAACTAGGAGCATGGTCATGGGATATGGCTACAGGCGATGAGTTTCGGGTGGGTGCAGGGCTAGCCGAGCCTTACACCATCACCTGGTGTGCCATCGAGTACTTTGAAGCAAGTGGCACCATATTGCAATTGCTACTCCAACATCTCTCCCCCAACACATATCACAATGGTAGAACACTCCTGCATCACGCCATCCTGTGTGGCAACATAGCAGCTGTCAAAACGCTAATTAAATTTGGATCGCACATTGAATCTCCAATCAAAACCACCCGGAAAACTAATTCCCGGGCTATACACATGGCTGCCCGGCTTGGGTGTACCTCCATTCTTCAACATCTAATAGACTCTGGCTGTGACATCAATTCAAGAATAACAAACAATGAAGAAACACCTTTAATGATCTGTGCAAGATTTAAACGAGAAGAGTGTCTACGAGTCTTGATCAAATCTGGTGCTGACCATGGTTTGGTCAATACATTCGGTCAATCTGCCCCGTCTATTGCCGAGTCAAATAAATGGTCTAGTAAATTTCAACAAGTGGTGCTACATGTCATCAAAAGCGGAACGATGCCTATATCTACCAATGCTGCCTTCTTTTCTCCTTTAAAGTTTGCAGCTCATTCAGGAGATATACAAGCCTTAAAAGTTATTTTAGACACCAAAAATATTGATATAAATGATCAAGATCGCAATGGTTTCTCAGCAGTTATGGTGACTGCAATGCAAGGTCATGTTCACGCCTTCAAGCTTCTCGTGTATGCTGGAGCTGATGTTAAGCTCGTTAATAAAAATGGTGAAAACGCTATTTCTTTATCTAAATTACATGGGAACTCTGATATGTTTGAAAAGGTAATGCTTCAATTTACTCTCGAAAAGGGTAACAAAAATGGCCAAGGCTTTTGTCCATTACACTGTGCAGCTCGCCATGGAGATATACATGCGGTCAAACTATTGATCAGTAGAGGATATGACGTAAACGCTCTTGATGTGGAAGGATACACGCCTCTAATGTTAGCTGCAAAAGAAGGTAACGCCCAAATGTGCGAGCTTTTGATCTCATATGGGTCACTTTGCGATCACACAAACCTAAAAGGCGAAACTGCATTAGAACTTGCAAGAGAACACAAAATGAAAAACGTGGAGTGTGTGATACTAGACGAGCTTGCTCGTGTTTTGGTTTTACATGGTGGGCATGTGATGAAACACACAAGGGGAGGGAAAGGAAGGCCGCATAAGAAAATGCTGAAAATGGCAGGGAGTGAAGGTGTTTTGAGGTGGGGTAATTCAAGGAGGAGAAATGTAGTTTGTTTGGAGGCTGAGGTAGGCCCGAGCTCAAAGTTTCAGAAACGTAGGAAGGTGAAAAGGGATAACGACACATCAGGGATTTTTCGAGTGGTGACTGCTAAGAAGAAAGAAGTACATTTTGTGTGTGAGGGTGGGTGTGAAATGGCTGAGTTGTGGGTGAGGGGGATAAGGCTTCTGACCATGGAAGCTTTGATCGGACGTTTTAAGAGTAGGGGTATCAAGTGTTAGAGATCAGAAGCTTTTTGTTGCTTGTTGTCAATGTTTTGCAAGAAATTAGACGGTTTTGTATGTATAATTGTATCTGTAAAGATTTTATATGGTGGTTTGAGCAAATACTTCATCTTGAAGTATCAGAGAGGATTGTATTTATGTATTTAAGGGTGGGGTTTGTATGAACAATGAGGTTTGATTTATTTTAGGCCGATTTTCATGAAATGACAACATTTAATTTTAATAAAATACATGGGCTTCTGCTGTTCTGCATATGGCTTTAAAATGTGTGTTAAGAGATAGCTTGTTCTGTGTTTTCCATCTTTGTATTTTGCAAAAACAAGAAAAAAAAGAATCCGGCTCATAGAAGCATGGTCCGATGCCCTCAAAGTGCTAAATAATTTGAAATCATGCTACAAGTACTTGATTCTGATGTATGTTGGTTTTGTGCTTTGAATATAAGACATACTTCTATATTTAAGACATATATCTTCTATATTTAGTAAATTCCACTTATTATTTTTTAAAATCAACCAATCAAATCACTAGGTACATTTGTAGACATGATTAGTAGACACAACAATCATTTTTCAAAAGTAAAACATATTGAATATGAGACATATCTTCTATATTTAGTAAGTTATTATGTATTTTTTTTGTTAAATTAGAGGGGCATATTAGCATTTTTCAACATGAGTTTACAATTCATAAATAGTACCTCTCTGTCCTAAAATAAATGTTATCGACAAAAAACACACAGTTTAAAAAAAAAAAAACATTTTACAACTTCTTTTCCTACCTTTATAAAAATGACAATTTTACGTTTAACTAATCATAATACTAATAATCTCAAAGGAGGTAATCAGTATTGAAGCTTGAACTTTTATTTTGGGAAGGCCAAAGATATACGTCTTTAAGAAGACTAAAAGCTAATACGGTAAATTTGAGAATTTGGTCTCCGCCTCCGCCCATAAGGGTAATAACGTAAACTTGATTTAATTCTTTTATTTTTATTTTTGAAAATAAAAATAATTATTTGGGAAAAAAAACATGAATAATAAATTTGATTCATGGAAAGCCATATGAAACAGGCTAAACCGACCCGGCTTTCTCATAACCCTTTACAAAAACCCCAATAAATATCGTCAGAAATTCTGAAAATCTATAAAATCAAAAAGGGTCACAAAAAACCTAAGAAAGTAAAAGAAAAGAAATCGATTCAACAAGATGAGCAATAATAATAATAATTCATCAGTGGAAGCATTAGTGAATGAAATCATAAGATCAACAGCAGCAGGAAGTATAAATCTGTTACACAATGCTTTGAAACAATCTGAAGATGTTATTCGTTCTCAATCTGCTCTTTACGTTAACTGTCTCCAAACCCTTGACCCCCACATTCATTCTCTCGGTTATCTTTATGTTTTGTAAGTTTAACCTTTTCTTTTTTCTCACTTGCTGTTTTAGGGTTTATATTCAGCATCTTATTAGTTGTATTTCTAGGTCATAATTACGACTTTCTATGCTTAGGTTTAAGGAATTTAAATAAGCACTTTTAGGGGCTGTTTGTTTAACCTTATTTTTCGACTTTTGAGCTTTAGGGGGTGTTTGCTTAAGCTTATTTTTGGTCTTTTTTTTGCTTATTGAGACCCTTCACAATAAGCTTATATAAGCCCACAAGCCAAAAGCAGATAACCTCATAAGCCCATAAATAAGCTTAGGGGGTGCTTGTTTCCGGCTTATATTTCATAAGCCCCAATTTTCTGGCTTATTTTGAGACTTATGGGCTTATATAAGTTTATCATATCATAATAATCTTATATAAGCCCACAAGTCTCAAAATAAGCCGGGCTTATGTTTCATAAGCCGAAACAAACACCCCCTTAAACAAATACCCCCAAAGCTTATATGATATAGGGGCCTATTTTTTTAGCTAGGTTTCCGGTTTATGTGCTTATTTTCGGTCTTTGAGTTATATTAAGCCGGAAAATAAGCTTATGATAATAAAGCCGATCCAAATTAGCCCATAAGCCAAAACTAGATTTAAATAAACACACTTAAACTAATTGTTATTTTTTTGGATTTGCTTTACAAGTTTACCCGCATTAATTCCTGTTGTTTGCTTCTTTTGGTTTGTGTTTTAAGCTATGTTTTGTAATCATGTGATTTTGTTTCTATTGGATTGTGTTTGGGGTTAGGGTTTTTAGTTTTGTGATTTATTTGCTGTTTAGTGTTAAGTTGGGAATATGGTACCCGCGGAGTATAAGTAATGTTGGAACTCTAAATAACGGTTTACAGTGAGAAAGTGTTGTAAGCTGTAACCGCGATCCTTTGTACGCTTTGACGGCATAGCTAAATAGTTTTGAACTGTAACTGCTTATTACTTGGAAGGAATTAAGTTATTTGCTATGGGTACAATCTATGGATGTTTTACATTGAAAATGGTTGAGTGACCCGGTGTCTATTATATAACAGGGAAGCATGTACAGCAGCACCAGTTCCAGAAGCACAAGCAAACGAGCTCGTTCTATCTATTGTAAGATTTATCGATGTGTGCAATGAAGAGCAGATTCGTTTGGCATCTAACAAATGTATGGTTCTATATTATTCCGTTGTGTATATGCCTTATAGTTGCTGTTTGCTTGTATGTCGTTTTAATAAGTTAACCATGTTGGTGCAGTTGTAGCAATTTGTAAAAGATTGCACGAGCAAGTTATGGCTCTTGGGGCTCCTATGAGAGCTGTGGCTCCTCTGCGGACTGCTATTCGCAAGATTCAAATCTCACCTGAGCGTTTAACTGCTTTACATTCAGATTTTCTTCAAGTCTGTTTGTCGGCTAAGTGTTATAAAATTGGTTATAGTGTTTTGGAAAATGATATATTCGAAGTTGATCAACCCAGGAACTTTTTCCTGTACTGCTATTATGGGTGAGTTGATTTGATTAAACTGTTATTATTACATCTTTAGAATTTTTTTTTAATGCAAGGTTTGAGAGGTGATACCTTACGAATATATAAATTTTTTAACCTTCGTTTTCTATTATGTGCCAGAGGGATGATTTGCATAGGACAAAAACGTTTTGCTAAAGCACTGGAGCTCTTCCACAACGTGTGTTTGCTCACCTTTTCAATCTACTTGTTTTTTAGCATGTTGTTTTGTTGTACATGCATAAGGTATGTGTAAACTTGACTAACCTGATACATGACCCTTTCTTGATCGTCTTTTCAGGTGGTAACTGCTCCTATGTCCACTTTGAGTGCTATTGCTGTTGAAGCATACAAGAAGTACATACTGGTTTCACTCATTCACCTTCGCCAGGTGTGTGTGCTTCTCTTGCTTAAGATTATGAACTCCAAATAGGTGTTGTATATTTGTTAGTCGGTATTTAGAACATGAATTGCATTTTGGGAGCAGCATATTGATATTGAGTAGGAATAATATGCTTTTTGTATTATGTATATCATGGGAATCTATATTAATCTATAAATCCGAATTATAAGCTTTGCATCTGAACTGAATCGCAATAAAAAGTGATTGTTATTGTGTGCATTATAGTTGTCTTCAAGTTTGTAACATCCCTGAAGTTGAGTGATAACTGATAAGATTAAATACAATGACATCCACCTACATGGGCTCTTTTACTTTATCATCCTGTTATCAATTAACGTTTTGTTACTGAATGCAGTTTTCTTCCACTTTCCCAAAGTATACCTCTGCAGCTGCTCAAAGGAATCTAAAGAGCTTTGCTACGGTAATATTTAGCATATGTATTAAGAAAATGGTTTCCTACTTTTTTTTTGTCAACACATAATAGTAACTGTTAACTGTATCTGTGTCATGTAGTTCTGACACCGATGTCAATAAAATATGCATGCCTCTTCTATAGTCAGAGCAAATCATTTGTTAATAACATCACAACCAGCCTTCCCAGCTGTATAATACTCTGCTAACCTTATTTTTGTAATTGTTGTTTCATGTTCCAATTAGCCCTACCTTGAGCTGGCAAATAGTTACAGCACTGGAAATATTTCAGAACTTCAGGTGTTTGTTCAAGCGAATCAGCAGAAGTTTGAGAGCGTGAGTTTCTTTGTTTACTTCAGATTTTATAGCTTTTGATGTGGTACTTTTGCATTATAAGCTGGAAGTATATAAGAGATGCAAAAAAAAAAAAAATCATGAATCGGTGTTTGTTTTGTAGGAAAACAATTTTGGATTGGTTAAGCAGGTGGTTTCATCTATGTACAAGCGAAACATCCAAAGGTTGACCCAGACATATTTGACACTATCACTCGAAGACATAGCCAACACTGCACAGATAACTACCCCCAAAGAGGCTGAAATGCATGTACTTCAAATGGTAAATAGAATTATCAACTTTTTTATATTGCAAATATTATTCTTATTATATTAGGATTATGTATGCGCAGGCCACCCAATTCCTGAACATTTTACTTTTAGGTCGCCCATTTATTAAAATTTACTTATAGGCCACCGAATTATGTGTTTGTTTTCGTTACCTTCATTTCGACCAAATTTTTCCCGGAAATCTTTGATACAAAGAGAACAAAGCTGAACTTACTATATTAAAACAATACAACAAACTATTGAGTATTGAACTGCAAAATGTCAGTTAGTCATTATTTAAGTGCAACTTTATTTAGTCGAAAGCGGTTTAGGATTTTTTAACCGATATTGTACGAAAATTTCAATTTTATTGTTCTGATATGTTAAAGTTAACTTGATTCTTGAGATTTTACAAATTTCCCCCAAGACTTTGAACGAGATTGGTATAAACAAACACATATTTAGGTGGCCTATAAGTTAGTTTGAATAAATGAGTGGCCTAAAAGTAAAATGTTTAATAGTTGCGTGACCTCCGTACATAATTCCTTATATTCCATTTGCAATTTTTGAACTTGTGTTAATTTAACGTATGGTATTGAAAGATTGAGGATGGTGAGATTTATGCAACTATCAACCAGAAGGATGGAATGGTTAGATTCCTTGAGGATCCGGAGCAATACAAGACATCTGGGATGATTGAGCATATTGATTCATCGATCGAAAGGTATAATATACAGACTCTGAAGGCTTATCATCTTGTGGTATAGCAGAATTTAAGAAATATTCATGACTTCATGGTTCAAGGATGATCATCTTATTATTTTATAAACTTTTTTGGGGCCAAATAGTACTTGAATGCTCTGAAACTTGTCCTTTTGACTGATAGAAGCTAAATAGAGTTATTGAACTGCTTAAGCAATTTTTCAGAACCACACACTGAATCAGAAATGTTAAATGAGGCAAATTGCTTAAGAGTTTTCATAATCATCATTCATTTTTATTGATGTTTTTTTTATGAAGATTTAGAACCAATCAACTTATCTCTCTTTAATTATTTTTTTACTCGTAACTAATATCTGGATATCTTATTTGGCTTTCAGAATCATGAAACTTTCAAAGAAGCTGACAACAATGGATGAAAAAATGGCATGTGACCCAGTTTATCTGTCCAGGGTATAACTTCTTGATACCTGCCGGCAAAAAACTTATGTCTTTATTATTCAGGCTATTGCTATTTGTTACTGTAATAGTTTATACAAACATCGACGGTAATTTTTTTTTTTTTGGAACTGTATCTTAATGATTGAGGTTTCTTCAGGTTGGGAAGGAACGACGACAACAATTTGACTTTGATGATCTTGATCATGTTCCTCAGAAGTTCAACTTATGAGAGAGCGAGCCCAAAATGCAGAGTTTATAAAAGAGAGAAGATGCCATCATTTCGGCTTTTTGTTTATCACTAGGCAAGTATGCAAAGGAAACTAAAACCTCAGAGTTTACAGTTGATGTGAAATCTTGTTACTATTAGCCTTTCCATCAGTCTTTTGCTTGGATTTTTTAGTTGGTGGTCGTTAATGAATGAAAAGTTTATTATGTGGAGGTACATCGGAATTGTTCAACTATTAAATGTTCTATATTTCTGTTTTAGCTTGATTTTAAATATCGCAAATTATGGTTCCTGGTAATTATCCAAGAGTTTTATCGCAAATTACTAATGACTTACACGCAAGTGAGACGTTCAAGTACTGGTTGATAGGTTGGGTCGTTGGGAGGTGCCTTTGAACAACTCTCAACTCATTTGACAAGTTTTTGTTAAATTCCAGGGTTGTGTTGAAATCTGGGCTAATTTTTACGTAAGAGTCAAATATGATCGTTTTGCAAACAAGTAGAATGTTATATTTGGTCATGGTGAAGTGCTGTAACATATTCTTTCATGGAACTGAACTGAGTACAGATTTTCGTGTGTAACTACTTTTCAGAATGACAGGTTAGTTCAACAGAATTTCATATTACATTCGATTTGGTGGTCGACACAAGAAGTAAATCACTTGCTATACACCTAAAATGGAATATGAGTATCTGTATATACAACATAACCCTGGAATTAGAAAATGAAATGGAAACGAGGGAACACTCGGCTGCTACAGCCTCAAATACAAACCCCACAAAATAACCTATTTAACCTTGGATTTCCATCTTTACAGGCAGCATGCCATTCCTGTAGCACTGCACTTTGGAGAGCCCGGTGCTCGATCTACTTTCGTGTCAACTCAAACAATGTTGTGGGACTTTAGCGTTTCTTCTTTCCGTCCTCCCCGTAATGTAGTATGGCTATGAGGCTATCCGTTCCATGGATGATCATAGCCGCCTAACAGCAACCACCTTAATTAACTTCTTCTTGAGGCATGTACTCGACGTCACCATCAGTAAGGTCGTCACACCATAAGAAATTGAGAACTTTAGGATTGAAGTAAGCTTTGCTCGTTCACATTCATCACTAATTATGAGTGGGTTTATCTTTAGTAACATCACAATATAACCTTTAATGAGCTAAAATGTGTTCTAACATGGAGCTAATTTGAATAAGAATTGAGGCATTTGAAACGAAGTTTGAGGATAAGCACGACTTTCAGTTTTTATCCCACATCAATACAATTGACACATCAAGCGATAGGAATGTCTAAAGTGTGGAAGTACTAATCACAATTTCGACATTTGGATGTTTGTATTTTTGTTTCAAAATTTGTAAGTTTGTACTTGATCTAATCAACATCATCTTCGTCATCATCGTCTCGTGTTTCTACTTCAATTTCTGGGGCCTTAGGTGGCGCCTGAGCCGATCGTAGCCGCCTAGCAGTAGCCACCTTAACTTCTTGTGGAAGTACTAATCACAATTTCGACATTTAGATGTTTGTATTTTTGTTTCAAAATTTTGTGGCTTGTACTGAACACCACCATTAGTAAGGTTGCCACACCGTGAGAGCTTTGAGATTTGAGTAAGTGGAAGCTCATTCAATATCAATGATTATAAGCGGGTTTATCTTTTAACTTCTAGTATAACCTTATCGAGCTAATATGTGTTCGACATTGAGCGAATGACTGAATGAGAGAAGTTTGAAGATCGAAGTGACTTTCAGTTTTTATGACTTTATCCCACATGGGTGAGCGAAGGAACATTGGAGGAATTTATAAACTACACAATTGACAGATTGAGATGAGATCATTAAAGAACAATGTCATATTAAAGAACAAAAAAACACATCCTAGCCATTTATTTTTTATCAAATAATAAAAAACTCCACTTTCCACCTCTTTTTTAAAAATTAAATATCTTGCAAACGATAAATCGTCAAACGACAAAAATACACCATCGCGACGAGAATTAAATCATTTTTCTATAGAGGGACACTTTTATATACTTTCGACGAACTTTTTTCGAATTTTTTTTTTCAGTCACGTCTGAAAAAATCACATGTGATTTTTCTAGACGTAACTAAAAAAATCGATTTCATATACTTTTGACAATTTTTTAGTGTTAAAATTTTCGCGAAGAAAAATTACAAGTGATTTGTAAAATCACTTGTGATTTGTTGTTTTTAAAAATCACGTGCTATTTCATAAATCGCATGTGAATTTACAAATTTACGTGTGATTTTTCAAGTAATGAATCACATGTGATTTTTCGAATCACGTGAGATTTTTCGAATCACGTGTGATTTTTCGAATCACGTGTGATTTTTTCTGGGCGAAAATTAAAAAAAAATCCGTCGAAAGTATATAAAAGTGCCCGTCTATAGAAAGATAATTTAATTATATTCGCGATGGTATAATTAAATTTGCGTAACGATTAACGGTTTGAGAGATATGTTAATTTTAAAAAATAGGATGAAAGTGGTTTTTTAAGTAAATAAAAATAGAATTTAATATAAGCCGTTAGATGGAAATAAAATGGATGGATGAGATTGAAGGATTTGTTCTTTAATTGGACATTGTTCTTTATAGATATTTTCTCATGTGATGAATGTGATAAAAATAGTCTTAATGGGTGTGTCCATTTTTTACAAGCCGAACCCATTTACTTTTAAGTCACCATATGCACAATCTTTTTTACTTGAGTCTAAAGATTTCTTTTAAATAAAAAGTACGATTTCATTAAAACTAGTAAACAAATAAAGACGTTTATGTGACACAAAATTTTGGGACCACGTGCATTTCGGAAAAATCAGGATTTTTAACGAAAATTTACAGCAGACGGAAACCATCCAACGGGTTCCCGGAAACCCCCTAGGTCCGCGCCCCTGGTGTCAACTCAAATAATGTTGTGGACGTTTGTGTTTCATTATGGGAATGTACACGCGGTAGAAAAATTACGTCAATCGATCGAGATCTGGTATGCCACAAGTGAATATTTGCGACAAGAAATGAATCCTAATTTTCGGATGACCGATCCTCTTTCCGTCCTACCCGTTTTCCTTCTTTTTATGTTACCATCATCACATCATCTTCGTCGTCACCTTTAGCTTTTTTAGAACGGCAATTTTAACTATCTCACGCTATCTATACCACAAACTTTCCCACATGTCCTAAGCAGGACTCGAATCCACAATCATTTGGTTGGGGAGCTTCTCACACCAAACATGGGGTACCATTAGGACACAAACTCTTTGGTATCTTCGTCGTCACGTTCATCTCATGTTTCTTCTTCAATGGGCCTTAGGTGGCTCCTGAGCAGCCTTTAGTATGTGCTACTCATTCCATAGATGATTGTAGCCGCCTAACAGCATCACCTTAACTTTCTTCTTGAGCATGTACTCGACATCACCATTAGTAAGTTCGTCACACCATAAGAAATTGAGAGCTTTGGATTGAAGTAAGCTTTGCTCATTCACATTACATCACTATTTATGAGTGCTCTTCTCTGTAACACTTTAAAAATACTTAACTTTTAACGAGATGATATGTGTTCCAACATAGAATGCAAATTGAGGCATTTGGAACGAAGATTTTATCCCCACATCGGGTGAGTGAACAAACAGTGGAGAAATTTATAAACAAACCATTGAAACACTTGACCAAAACAAATGTCTAATGTGGGAATTTCTGCGGAATTTGGAGTGGTATGTTAATCACTATTTCAAATTGTATCATTTTTTTATCTCAAATGCCATGGTGGGCCGCAAGTTGTGCTCTTACCATAATTATGGTTTCAAAATATTTATAAGTTTGTACTTGATCTAATTTTTTAGACGTAATGAATATATAACTAAGTTGTAATGCGAAATTTAACCTTACTGGTAAGCTATATCATAGTACAGAGTATCTGTGGCAAAAACGAGCTGGTTGGCGGGTCGGGCGGGCTCAGGCTATGGGTCTAAAAGATATAATACATTTGCACCAAGTCTATTGTTTCCTCCTATTTTTTCAGCTGGGAGGGCTTCTGATGAAGTTCAAAGAGTTATGGATGCCATGCGAGTTAAACCAAACATAACAGATCTTGAGTTGGCACTTATAATCTGATTGTCCTTGGTTGAAGAGGATAAGTTGTCGATGCAGAGGAACTCCTACTTTCAGCTAGGGATGGTGATTTTTTGTTTATTTACTATAAAACAAATTGCAGTCAATCTAGATGTGTAAATTTTTTTTTTTTTTTTTCTTTTTTGAGTTGTAATTAGCTGTTTGTCTTGCTGTTGTTGATTATAGAGTCATGTTACAAAAAAAGTTGCTAGGTATTCGTTTTTAGTATATACCATGAGAATTTTTCCCTTTAAAAGACATTCACAATATGAAAATCAAATCCAAACGTGAAATCCAGGGTACTTTCATTTGGTTGCTTAGCAATGTGCTTTGTATCTACATATGCTTTTGCTATGCTTTTGTTTGTGACCTGTGTAATGCGCCTTCAACAGTCTCTTGAATTCTAAGTTAGTTGATGAATATGATAGTTTATATGTCTAATATTCCTTTTAACCATCTTAAATAGTAAAAATATAGTAGTATTTTTTAGCCTTTTAGGCATATGGTCAATTATTTATGTGCAGGGACGGAGCTAGTAGGGTGACTAGTGGGTGCTGAGCCACCCCTAATCTACCTACTTCTCTCATGAAAACATTTAAATACCCATGTACGTTTATTAAACTGCTAATCACCCTATTTCACCCAATAATCATTTTTACTTCCGTATAGCGTACCGTAAACCCAACTCATCATATCTAACACTTAAGTAAACCTTAATTACCCTAATTACCCATGACTAAATAAGTTTTACACACTAATTACTCTAAAATTTAGTTAACACAACTTAATTACGCCAAAAGACAAATTATATTGTTTATAATTTGAATGGTATCAGACGCCATTGTAGATCCTTAAAAATAGTAACCCTATATCACAAAATAGCTGTCCTCCGATCATTGGCAAATCACCGATGATTCGGAGGGATCCCAAATGTATCTTTTCCTATCCTCTTATTAGCTGTAATATGAATAAATCAAGTACCTCGTATGCTTGAGCTCTCTCTAGAAAAATAAATCAAGTACCTCAAGTACCTAAATCCACCTTTCAGTAACCACTTCCCAAACGTCTCCCCGCAACGGCTTTAGTTGAATAGCAAGCCATCATCAAACTTTGTCTTTTAATCTTTGTTTTACCAGCGAAGATCATTGTAGTTTTCGAAAATAGTTTGTTGATAAATTGTCGCTCCTATCTAAAGGCAAAGCAAGCCATGACGTAAAAATAAACATCACACAAAGGAGGAAGCCGCAAGCAATAAACCACTATTCATCACTTCTCTTGCTCTAGTACAAGATTAAGCATTCAAGTCATTTGTAGGCCCGACCCGACAAAGGACCTTGACGCTGCTAAACCCGACACGAATTTTGTACTAACAGCCACTAAACACAATTATGCTTCCACTCAAACAAACAACAAAGAATATGAGGAAACCACCGGAGATAATTGTATTTTTCAAAAATAGCTGGTCAAAAATTTTGCGCTCCTACCTAAAGGCAAAAAGCCATGACGTAAAAATAAACGTCACGCAAAGGAGGAAGCCGCAAACAATTAAACCACTATGCCGGCGAATACAATTATTCTTCTGTCTCAACAAACAACAAAGAAGATGATAAAAGAAGAAGCGCTTTTCAATATGCTGATATTTTCACCAAGAGGCTTCCTTCCGCATTGTTTGAAGAATTTCGATCCAGTTTGAGCGTACAACCTCCTCCCGCTCAAACTGCAGGGGCGTATTAGTTGGCAAATATCAATCGACATAATGAATATCGGTGTGTTTGACCATATCTTTAGTAATTGTGATTTGATTATCAATTTCATTTAATATTGATGGGTTGTACACTCGTAGGTCTTATCTCATTGTATTGATATGTCTTATCTCATTGTACATCTATATATATTGGATATGTTTATGAAATAGAGAACACACAAAGTTTCATCATCCTTCAATTGTTTGTAGCAATTGGACAAAAACTATCACATTCTTGTTGACCTTTAATATATGTACAAATTCCCTCATTACCTGCTTCTCCATAGAAAAATAGAAATCAAAGAACCGTACAACATTATATAGTAAAAGTGCAAATACGTATAAACAAAGCAGAAATCAAAGAACCGTACTCGAAGAAATTGTTGGAAAATTTTATTGGAAAATGTGTTTTCACTAACTTTGGACATAGATAATTATTAAATGTAAGGCCAGGTCGAGCCAGTATATGTCCAAAACAGAGTTAGTGTGAATGAGATATCGAGTCTCAA
>BQNB010021549.1:36821-64114 GCA_026074375.1 Tanacetum coccineum
AATTTTTGGGCTAAATTTTCTGGCCCAGCACTGTAGCACTGTAGCTACAGTGCTCGATGAACAGTAGGTCAACACATCTCAAATCATTATATGTATAATATAAAGTGGTCCACTAACATTAGAGAATAAAATGAAAGGACCCATCAAAATACATAAACTCAGTCGATACCTACCTAAATGACTTACTATGACTTTTTGATTCAAGATTCTATTCCTCTTTTCAAAAGAGTAAACCAAACAATTAATTACTCTTAAATCAACAGAAAACCCATTCCATAGGGCCATAACAAACACGCCCTTAGTCTATATTTTAGGTTATGATGTTGACTACCAGAGGGTTTGACCTTTTTAAACGAACGAGACGATATACTAATGTGTAAGGGTTAAAGCCATAAATTACCAACGTACTTTTACAAATTTCTAGACCTAGACAAAATGAAATATATATTCTCATTATCACCATCTAAACTTGTTAGTACCGGTAAATATAGGAAAGATAAGTTTCATATTTTCCATGTCATTAATTCTATCCACGTGGAATTGATTTTCGTTGACTTTTTCCACCTCACATTTTGATACCAGTTTTTACCCGATGGGTCGGTTTACCCACAAAAAAATTACCCCTTTTTATACATTGATTGGGTTGTCTCTTTCATTTTAGGGTTTGTAAATAAAAAAAGGAACAATGTCTTTTTATCCTTATTAATTAGTAACAGATCTAGACGGGTTCAAGTAATTTGTTTTTTTTTGCTTCATTCCCCTTTTTCAAGTAACAGATCTACACAGTGTTCTACTCATTCTCTTTTTTCAAGTAATTTGTTTTTTTGCTTCATCCGTTTTAGATAACAACACAACACAAGTTGTAGTTGGTCGAAATTGACATATCTGAGTATATAATAAGTGATAAGATGAATAATTCACCTCTTCCATGAGGTGGATCTCGTGCTAACTGGTTAGAAGATCCAGAATTACAAAGCATTTGACCGGTCAATGAACCATTTCCCAATCTAGTCATGAACAGTGAAGTTGCAGACCTGTTGCATGATTCAGTCTAGATAGCCATATTTTATGACTCGATACTCTTGTGAAAAATTTGAAGTTAGCTCTTCAATACGAGATGTAAAGTCATCCATCCTTTCGTTCAGAGTGGAAATTTGTTTTGATAAGTGAGTGATCACTCTCTATAAAATAAGATAATACTAAATTGTGGTTTTATTTTTATTCCTCGGAGAAATGAGCTCGCCGGAAAAGTGTCCATGGATTTAAATATAGAATTGAGATGATGAAAAGATATGTGAGAAGTAATAAGGTGGGGTGACTTGGATAAAATTTTAGTGATGTGGATATAAAGAAATAATAAAAAATAAATTGACTTGATACATAAATGAGATGTAGGTTAACTGTACTTGGCAACCGGTTATCACATGTCACTTTTGAGGATGTTTCTAACTTTTGAACAAATTCAAAAGTTTGAATGGTGATAATGAGGGTATATATTCTATTTTGTCTAGGTCGAGAAATTTGTGAAAGTAAGTTGGTAATATATGGTGAAAGGTCTTGTTTATCTTGAATCATACATTATCAATCATGGAAACTTAGAGAGAATAGTAGTGGAGGGAAAGTATTCAAATTTCAAATGTTATAAATGGAGGGAAAGGGAAAATGTTTATTACAAAAGCATCACCCTCTAATGATGATTAGAGGGGTATTTATAGGAGAAGGAAGGAGCCTTCCCTTCCTTTATTTTTCACTTCTACACATCTCATCCCTATTCTTTGGCAATTATGCTATTTCTTACTTTTAGCATAATATACCTTATTCCAAACTACTTTATTCTAAACAAAATAAAGACTAATAACTAAATCACATAATCGACACTTTTTATGAACCTAACAGGTTCCTCAACAAAATGAAGCTTGTCATCAATATGGAGTCTCTCTAACGGAACGGCTAATGGTTTGTCGGCATAACACTTCTTCAAGTTGGATACATGAAACGTATTGTGAACTGGTCTGCTCTTGAGGACAGTTAATCTTGTAAGCCAACGGAATCCAACCTTTTCCAACACTTTGAAAGGTCCAACATATATGGGGTTTAGCTTCCCCGTTCCAAAATGTATACTACTCTTCCAGGTGAAAACCTTGAGCATAACTCTATCTCCAACTTGGAATTCCATCGGTTTACACTTTAAATCAGCGGAACTCTTTTGTCGATCATGAGCGGCTTGAATTCTTTGCTTGATCTGAATGATTTTCTCGGTCGTCTCTTGAACTATTTCTAGACTAGTGAGTTGAACTTCTCTAACTTCAGCCCAACAAACAGGTGAACGACACTTTTGACCGTAAAGTGCTTCAAACGGTGCAGCCTTGATGCTAGCGTGATAACTGTTGTTTTTGAAAAACTCGACTAATGGCAATATGGTTAACCCGTCCCTTTCCAATTAGTCGATCAAAACAAGCAGAAAATTATCATCAGAGTTTTTTGAATATTCCTCTCGCTTTGTCCACTAGGTCTGTGGATGGCATGCGGTTACTCTTATCCAAATTTGTTCCCAAGGCCTTCTGAAAGTAACCTCTAGAAAAATTTGATGCGAACATTGGGTCGCTATGACAAAATGATTGAGACATATGTATTCCATGCCCCTAATGAACACCTATTTCAGGTACATTTCTTGCCAACTTTTCCATGGGTTCAGTTTCCTCATTGGTACAAATGATTAATGATTTAGTGTAGTCGTCAAACCAATTACCCAAATGGTTGTCATAACCTTGTGATAGGATGCTTTGTGATAAAATCCATCAATATTATTACCACTTCCATTGAGGTTTATCTGGGTTGCACCAATAAAACTAATGGTCTTGGTGTTCAGCCTTGACCTTTAGCACAGGTCAAACTCATTTGTAAAATATGGTGGCGATGTCGGCATCATTTGGGCAACACTATAGCTTCTTCATGTTCTCTGAGAAATCCTGTCAGAACCTGGATGGATAGAGTATTTTGACTTGTGGGACTTGTGCATGATCACAGTCCTCCAATCGCCATAACAGGGTAACCAACTCCTTCCATTTAACCATAAAGTTCCATCCGTGCGGGGTTCTAACTTTTCCGTTCTAAGTTTCTCTGGATCCTTTGAATTTTCAATCAACATACCTCCAACATCTTCATTCTTGATGTTCTCTGGTTTTTGTACTTCTGTCTGAGCATTCAAGATTTGTTTAGGAAGATCTAATCCAATAGTCATCACTAAGGCTCGAATCCTTAATGGTTTAATTCGCTCTTTCCTGCTCAAAGCATCCGCAAGAACATTTTCCTTTCCCAGGTGATAACGAATCCCATAGTTGTAATCACTGAGCAACTCTAACCAATGACGTTGTCTCATGTTCAGACCCTTTTGATCAAGAATGTGTTATAAACTCTTGTGGTCTGTGAACACTGTGCACTTGATTCCATACAAATAGTGTCTCCAGATTTTTAAAGCAAACACCACTTTACCAAGTTCTAAATCATGAGTCGTATAGTTCTTCTCATGAATCTTCAATATTGGCGGATGCATAGCAAGACCTTCTCTCTTTGCATCAACACAGTGCCTAAACCTTTAATCGAAGCATCATAGTATACGATAAAATCTTCGCTTCCTTCAGGTAAAGCCACAATTGGTGCACTACACAACTTCTTCTTAATCAATTGAAACGCTGCTTCTTGCTTGTCACCCCAATCAAACTTAACTCTTTTCTGAGTAAGCTTGGTCATTGACCTGGTGATCTTCGAAAATCCTTCGATGAATATTCTGTAATACCCAACAAGACCTAAAAATTGACGAATCTCCGTTGGTGTTTTAGGAGATGCCCAATCTCTTATGGATTTGATCTTGGCGGCATCTACGTGAATGCCTTGACTATCAATCACGTGGCCAAGAAATTGTACCTTGGGAATCCAAAATTCACATTAAGAGAATTTAGCGTATAACTCCTCTTTCTTAAGCAATTCTAGAATTTCCTTAAGATGTTCTTCATGTTCCTTCTTGTTCTTAGAGTAGATGAGAATATCATCGATAAAGAGGATCATAAATTTATCCAAAAATGGCTTGCACACACGGTTCATGAGATCCATAAATACCACTGGTGCATTTGTCAAGCCAAATGGCATAACTTGGAACTCATAATGACCATATCGAGTTTTGAATGCCTTCTTCAGAATATCTTCTTCACGTACTCGAAGCTGGTGATAACCTGATCGCAAGTCTATCTTAGAATAAACATTGGATCCTTATAGTTGATCAAATAAATCATCGATCCTTGGGAGTGGATAATGATTCTTCGTTGTCAGCTTGTTCAACTCTCGGTATTCGATGCACATTCGAAACGATCCATCCTTCTTCTTGACAAATAATACCGGAGCTCCCCAAGGTGAGGAACTGGGTCTTATGAAGCCTTTGTCAGAAAGTTCTTGGAGTTGGTTTGACAATTCTTTCATTTCGGACGGGGCCAATCGATAAGGTGCCCGTGCTACAGGTGCAACACCAAGTATCAAATCGATTTGGAATTCCACATGTTGAGTCGGAGGGAGACCTGGCAAGTCCTCAGGAAATACTTTAGGAAAATCTCGAATGATTGGTACGTCCTCAAGTCGCTTCTTCTCTAACCTGTCTTTAGTCTCATTTGTAGTAACATGTGCCAAAAAGAGAGGACATCCTTTTAGCATGTACTTCTGTGTTTTAGTGCATGAGATGATGTTCAAACGAGTCTTGTTTCCCCGGTCGCTTTCGTCTCCACGAATAATCAACGTTTCATTTCCCCAGGGAATACTAACGATTTTCTCAGCACAAATGATGACAGCTTGGTACTTTACCAACTAATCCATACCGATTATGATGTTGAGACTACTAAGTTCTACGGGCATTAAGTCTATGTTGAATGGGTGATTTAAGAAATTTAATGTACAACCCCGAATGATAGCGTTTAACCCAATTATTCTCCCGTCAGCTAGTTCAACATCATAATAATGATTCTATAGCTGATGGTGTGATATCAATCTAGGTGCTTAAATGCGTAGACACAATGCTCTCTTTCCGGCACTAGTATACAAATAAGATAGAAGCATAGCAGTTGTTTAGAAGGAACGTACCCTTATACGACGTTTGATCTTTTTACCAATTTTCTGGTTATGGTGTTTGTCCCTGCATGGCCTACCGCATACACTTTCGCTGGAGCATTGCCATTTCCACCTTGGTTACCACGGTTATTGTTTTTCAGCTTTGGACAATCCCTCTTGAAATGTCCCTGGGCTCCACATTCATAGCAAGTAGGTTTTTGACCTGCCCCAATCACTTTTGTTGTTAGCAGTGTTGGCTATTTGTCCTAGTTACTCCTTCAGTCACGAGCCAGATGGCATCTCTGATTGCACTTGTGTGGCATTTGGAGCACATTGACCGTCACGGTGATTAGTTGCATTTTGAGCACGTGGTTTAGATCCTTACGTAAGGTTTCTTCTACCAAACACTGCAGTATATGCCATACTAGTGTTCTGCTTTGTTTTTGTTGCTGTTGGTTGGTTATCATCTTGCTTTCTTTTGTTTTCACTCTGTCTTTCAGCAAAAGTGCGGATCTTCTTGTCCATCAGCTCAGTTGCAAATTCAACTGCATCCAGATGATTGGTCTTTAGCTTAGATGCCATTACACTTTCGTGAATCATGTCGGGCAAACCACTGACATATTTCTCAATCTTGTCTGACTCTTTAAGAAACATCCTAGCACACATTAATGCCAGTTCCCGAAAACGTTGGTTATAGCCTACCACGTCAGTACCTTTAACCTTCAAATTCTACATCTCACTCTCAAGTTTCTTAATCTCGCTCCTTGGGCAGTACTTGTCGATCATCTTCTTTTTTAGGTTTGTCTAAGTCATTGCATGGGCAACATCGTGACCAACAGTCTTAACATGGGAGTTCCACCATGTTAGAGCACTTCTAAGAAGAGTACAAGTGGCAAACTTGATTTGGTTTTCCACAGAGCAGTTGCTTATATGGAACACAATTTCCATTCTTTCAAACCACTGAGTCAACTCGATGACTCCTTCAGTACCCTTAAAGTATAAGGGTTTGCATTTCATGAAGTATGGGTAAGTGCACTCACGAGCAGGAGGAGCTTGCCTCCTTACACCCGTGCCTGAATCATGACTCTTCGCCATTTCGGCTTCTGTCAGCGTTACGTGCTGCCAATGCATCAGCAACGCCTTGGTCGATTAGCCTCTTAAGTTGCTCATCAATCAGAGAAGTAGTGGGGGTGGTTGTTGTGGCCAGTGTTGATCTTCTGGTTCTTTTTGGTGTCATTTTCTTTAATCACAAGAAAATATAATACCCGTTAGATTTCATAAAATCATAACCATGACATGACATAAACACAATAAATAAAGTGAGATCACATTGCATAGTGAAATATACAACTGAATTGAAATTAACAATGGTGTAACTAAATCGACATTCATTCATAATAAATTCGATTATAGACATGACATAATACATCACTTCCATATATAATCTGGAAACATACATGACCGATTCAGATACAAAATGATCACTACGATTCGGTTACAAGATGAAAATAAACAACCTAAAGCCTTACTAGTCGGGAGTTAACCCGTAATACTTAGCAGGCTATATACAAAATAGCTAAACACATGGTACAATCTAAGAAGAACTACCGGCCTCCTCTGGTACCTTGGGTTGTGCTGGACCTCTAGCGGGTCCTTGCTGTCTCTAGAGCTCTGTCACCTGTGTCTGTAGAGTCCTCATCAGTGTCAGTGCCTCCATAAGTTATGCCTGTTAAGCGTGGTTTGCTGCTCGCAAGGCTACAATCTCTGTCTGCTGTCCTAGCACTGTAGTCCGCATTGCCCTCACCTCAGAACAGGCTGTGTCACTAGCATCCATCGACTATACCCAAGCATTACGAGAAAGTCTGACCTCAGTCTCCATCAGCCTCGTAGTGCAAGCATGAGCACGTCTGTCTTTATGCAGCACGTTGAGCTGACCGCTCATCAATAATCTCTCATCCTGTGCATCGTTCAGTCTCACATAAATCTCATTTGTGCCCTGCCTATCAGTCGTGACAAAATCTGTCATCCTCTAACTCAGTCCTGCCACATCAGTCGCTGCTGGTGTCCCCTGCATGTCCTCAACCATCTCATCCCAAGTATCTGTAATCCTATAACCAACATATCTCTTAGGGTCTTGCCTAATCTCATCATCCAAGTGCTAACAAATCCATGTTGCTCTAAAGCCTCCAGGTGGTGTCTAGCTAGTGGGAGAGTATGAACTCTTACTGACCTCATATCTCAGACCTAGAGCAATACACAACCTCTTCTGAGGCGGCAATGTAACCTCGGAAACACCTACTCTACAGACAATATAGAGAAGAAGCAAAGGTGGTGATGGAGTATGTAAAGGTATAGGTAGGAGTAGTGGTGTCCCTGATGGTGGTGTACTCAATGGTAGTAGATGGTGTATTGGCTCTCAGCCGGATCATAGCAGCTCTATATCCCAAAGGATAAGTAGGGCTAACAGGTAGTGGTAGAGACGATACAAGTAATGGTGGTGATAGTATCTGAGGTAGTGGTGATAGTATCGGGGGTAGTGGTGATGAGAATGGAGAGAGTGGTGATGGTGGTGGAGTAGGTATAGCAAGAAGTCTGGAAACCTCTGTATCTGAAGGAAGTGATATGGGTGTTTGAGCTCGGACATACAACTTAGCCGTAACATGATGTACAGATGGTGGGATAGAGTCGGCCAGAGCTGGGTGCTCCTCCTCCTTCTCATCCTCGTCCTCCTTAACATCATCATCATCATCCTCGTCATCATTGGATGGCTCATCATCATCATCATCGTCTCTTTCGTCGACAGGATAATCAGCGGGGTCCTCCTCAAGATCCTCCTTATCTTCGTCAGGATCGGAGTATGCAATGTATCTTGGTAAGTCGGTAGTAGGTAAGACAACAGCAGGCATTGGTTGCTCCTCTGCTGGAAACACCTCCTCCTCCGGTGGCATAAACTCTGGGTATACAGGCTTAGGAACAAACTCTGGTGAAAGTGGCACCTGCTCTGGTCCTCTAAGGCCAGCACATAATCAGTAATGGTAGGGCATGAAAAGCGGCCAACCACATAAGCTTAAGGGTCCTCTGGCATCATCCCGGGGCAGTCATTCGACTTCCCGGGAGATCCTAGTTGTCAGATCCTCAAACGGACTAGATCCTCCCGTGTAAGTAACCGTGAATCTTGAATCCGACATGGTCAATATTGAAATCAAAAAGTAGCTTATATATAAGTATTAATATATTAATCTCAATGTAATATTATCTTACTATATTTTAAACACGTAATCAATCTGAATGATCTAGTCTAACCAACTAATTCGCAAATGTTTGTATGTCACTGAAAAATCGCTTTGTATGAATGCAATGTTTGAAAATGGATTATGTCCAGCAAAAACATTTGGACTGTTTCTTTAAACCTTGCTCTTGATACCGCAATCTGTAAACTCCCCCCAAATTGGGTTGCAGCAGAATATGGGTTTGAGGGTGGTACTTCATAGATCAACATCACAAGATATATATAAGAACAACCATTTAAAAGTCGTTTAAAACCGATACATTGGATTTAACAAATTGTTGTTACATAAGTCCGAAACTTCACTTGTTCATTGTTGAAAATACAAAGATTTTAGCCCATAACAAATATATCCCCAAAATGTAATGCAACCAAATCTTTAATGCATACGACTTCCAAAATAACGACCACCAATGTATCCTTGGTCTTGTACCTCATTGATCTCCTAAGAAAACATTGCATAAAACGTCAACAATAATGTTGGTGAATTCATAGGTTTGTAAAATATATAATATAGGACCGCAAGATTTCCCCATGATAATGCAACACATGCAAACATCATAAAATGTAATTACGTTTCCCTAAGCTCATGACACTGAAGCTCGACATGCATGAATTGCATTATAAATTGCCAACATTGCCCGTGATGATGTTCTAACCCGCAACATCTTGAATCCGACTTGGTATACGTTCATTGTCCGGAATACCGGCACATTGAGCAATCCCAAATAGATCTATTTATAAAATTCGCGCTCACGACAAGTAATTGACAGTTCATGATAATAGGCTCAGAGGGTTATCGCTACTTATGCAAACACGTAATCGTAATGTAAAATGTCCACTTGCGTCCAATTGTAAAACATGCATATGTTTCATCACCCAAAACTTGTGAATCATTACAAATGAATAACGTGGGGCTATGAACTCACCTCGAGTGGATAAGTTAACAATGTAAATCAAATGTGTAGAAATGCGTCACAAATACGCCCGAATGCAACCTAATTAACTATAGGCCGTATGAGTACTAAGTACTTTGAATAACTAATACCATATATAATTCTATATAGCTACATCACCATCTAATTGTATTTGTGAAATCATATTTATAAAGTAAAAACGTTTATAAATATCTCTTTAGTAAAAATGGCGTAACTTTATCGTTTTAAGTCTGTTTCTTACGTTTCTTATGTCCACGCTTTCGTATTAAGACGAGTTATCAAAATATTACATTTTCATATTTTAAGTCCTCTGGTGAACAATACTTTTACTGTTCATATACTTTTATAAATTTAACTATCGTAAACTCGTAAACGTTGTATCTTATTCGTTTTAACTCCGATTTTAGTGATTCTTTCGAGCACGTCTTCATAATTAAAAGTTTTATCTAACTAATGTATTTTCCAAAATGTAGCTGTAACAACCCGAGTTTCAGGTCAATGTTTATCCCGAGCTAAGATAATTATTTTTGCTACATAAATAATTATAGTCGTTTATGTTATATAAGGTTTTATGAGAATTTCCTTTGATAAGGTAATTTCAATTTGTGGTTGAGTTTCTATTTGTTTTTAGTGACTAAGAAAGTCAGAAAAACATATTTTGTTGCTCCGAGAGCGTAAATATGGTATTTTTGTATTTTACGATGTTTCCCTCGAGTTTTGTAAAATCCGTGCTTAAAGGTCGTGTTTTACGAGGTTTAACGATTATTAAACGTTTTAAAGTAAAATTAGTGGGACGGATTTAAAATATTTAAAAAGGTGGTGTGACTCGAGTCTTTGGCCGATTTTAAATAAAAGAAATAACGCTTTGTACTAGTTTTAAAAGAGATTAAGGATGGAGGGACTAGTTTTGCCAAGTTGCCAAAGATCTTTTCTATAAATAGGCACCATATGCACACACTTATCACTTTTAGAAAAAAATTCACTCCTTCCTCCTCCTACCTCTTGTTCGACCGGCCATAGCTCCACACACACACATCCATTGATTTTTTTTGACATGCATTACAATCTAAATATACCATCTTAATCCTTGTTTCAAGAGCTACAAATCCCACTAATAAAAACCCACATGCATTAAGATTTGAGGAAGTTGAATTTTTGGTCAAGTTCTAGTGATTTGGTGTATAAGGGTGTATTCAAAGTGGTTAGATTAGTGTTATTTTGGTGTTGGTTGATTGAAAAAGGTTTGTTTGTTTGGGTTGAGGTTGCGTCCGATTTCACTAAGCAAGGGGAAACCATAGTTTGATTTTCTTGATAGCATTGTAAGCTTCTAATTATGTTTATGTGTTGGCTAAATTGTGTATATTGCGTGTATTATGATTATTGCTAGATGATTCAAGTGCGGAAAATATTGAAAGCGTATATTGTGATTGATTAAAGTTTGATGGTTTTGGTATAATTATATAGACTAGTTAAGCGTATTTTGATAGTCGGATTATGTTGAAAAAGTCGTTTTTATGGGTTTTGGGTTGACTTTGTTTGACAAGAAAGTTTGACTTGACTGTGGCGTGTCGAGAAGTTTTTGAAATCTATTTTAGGCTTTTGAAACTGATAAAGGATGTTCTAAGGTCCGTTTTGATATAAGGTGGGCCTTGTAACTCCTAAAAACGAACGTTTACGGTCTACTGAGTTATTGTTGAGTAATTTTGGGGTAAAAAGTCAACTACGAATTTTGACTTTTGAAAGTCAAACTTGCGATAACTTTTGGAATATAAGTCTTAATAGCAAAGTACCATCTCCAAATCAAAATTATTAAATATAAATAAAAATTATTTTATATTTCATAACGTTAGTTAATTTGATAACGGAATATTGAAGTTCAGACTATTGTGTGTGTCCTTTCTTTTGGAAACTTTCCGAAATAATGGAAACGCTTTATGGAAAAAAAGTGGTTTTGTAATATTGTTAAGGTACGTCACTGGAAATGTTTGCGTCGCACTTGGAGATCTGTAGTTATATGATTGTATATACGTAATCGTAAATATTATTATAGATAGGACTCAAATGAGAAGTTTCCTAATATAGAACGGATAAGAAGTAACTATACCGCACATACTGAGATGCACCGACTTAAATTAGTTGCCATATCTATAATCTTAGATGCATGATAATGCATTATAATGTGTTTTTAGATTTTATTTAGACGAATAGATAGCATTTTCATTGAATTGTTCTTCTTTTTTGTTCCTCTACATGCCTCGAAATAATGAAATTCAATTTGCACCATCTACATATCAAATTAACTTTTTAAAACACTAATGGTGCATCTCAATATGATTAAAATGCATCTATTGCAAGTTGTAGCATCTCAAAATGTGTGGTTTAAGTTATTTCTGTCACCACTTTTATTTAAATTTATTCTTACTGGATCCTCACTCTCTCTCTCTCCTCTATATATTTATATCTTATAATATATATTGTATTATATATATATATTATATATTATATATATATATATATATATATATAGTATATGTGTGATTATGCAAGTATGCAATATATGATTTTATCTAGCTTTTAGTCACATACCGCTATACAGGTAATATATAGTAGCGGTTAAGACGTGAAAGTTTACTTTCGCTTGATTGTACTTGGATCTTTGCTTAGGTGAGTTCATAAGCGTCTCGTTATTTAATCTTTTAATTGTTTTAAAGTCCCACGAGGGGGATAATATTTGTTTTATAAATCAATCACATATGATTTTATGGTATGCTAGACACGAATTACAAGATTGTCTCCGCATAGTGTGTGTGGTGATTGTCGACAGTCCTCTTTATTTCATTGAACCATTATTGCCTTGCGAGTGTGAACGCTAATGCATTAAATAGATTCTATTGGTTTTGAAAACCCTGTCTTGGGGTATGAATCAGTAGGAGCACCCTGTGTACGGTCATTTTGATTTAGAATGTAGTAGGTAATAAGACGATAATACCTTATTTTGGTGCACCTTTAACATATAGAAATTCCAATTCGTACTGTCTAACTGTTCGATGTCATGCGCTTATGCGTGAAAGGGTAAAGAAGTTTATATACATAGATGCAATTATGATGTTTTTTCCCCCGATAAACCCTCATTATTTGTTCAAAGAAGAATGTTTAATTATTATTAAACTATCCCCCATCGACCATTCATCAACTTTGTTGTTGAAGTTTTAAAAATGTTTATCCCAGAGTACCGAAGGAATGAAGGCAACGATGCGTTGGAGTGTGTTTTGTGCGTGTGAATGGATTATTGGAAAGACTACTTGTGTGTTCCGTCTTTCAAACACTACTGCGTCCTTACAAGTTGTGTTAAAAACAAGTCTTTTATTTGTAACAATTACTTTCAATATGTTGTGTACTAGACCGGCGGTCTGCCAATCTCCCATTGTGGGACCGACCCATAAACGCATTTTAACTCTGAATAATAATGGAATACATGTTTGTTAAAACATCTCATTTGGGTGATTTTCTATCATCTTGGTGAATGGTGCTATTTAGTAACATCTAAATTGCTAATTCCGCTGAGCAACCTAATGTACGTTGGGTGGGGTTGTTTACAGAGTGGTATGTGAGAGCTAAGATTCTCTAGAGAACTATGGTCGAGTCTTTTTGAAAAGTGTGTGTTATAATGCTTTTACAGTGAGCGCGAGATCCTCGTTTGCCATTGGTTACTAATAAAAATAAAGGTAAATTTATTTGAATTTTATCTATAGGTGTATTTTCGTTTATGTTGTCATATGTAAAATTAAATTGGCTCAAGTGTGTTGCATGCTCAAGAGTTAGATAGAGATAGAGTAGAGACACTGACTGCTTGATGTGTAAGTAAGTGGTGTTATGTGTAGTTGTGTGTTCATGTTACATTTAACTGGCGCTTGTGAGTGTGTCAGATGGTGTGGAATGTCAGGGTTGTATTATATAGATGTTGTGTGTGTGATGAAAGAATTAGATATGCTCTGAATCGCATTTTGTTTGTGATAATCGGTATGTTGATAAATTTATCATTAGAGTGTATTACAAGCACTGAGTAATGTAAACTTCCAAATGTGGAATGTACACATAGTTATGCTAATTTGATAAGATTGTTTGCGCTCTTTGAAAGTCTGAGTATGTAGAGACTACGTTTGATCCAAATGAATAGAGCGTTGAGATCAGCGCATAATAAACAAGTGATACGCTAATTAAGATTGCGCTAGCCATTATTTCTGTCTTCTTACGCGACTAGATACATGCGTGTCATAATGAGTAATCGTATTTAACCGATCATCGACTCTCCGAGAAGGCCACTGATCCAGGCTTACCTATTTTTTGAGCCGACAATCAACCTCACGATGTCCTCGTTCACTATTTGATCGTCCAAAACCTTTCCTTTCGTAGATGTAAGACGCACGGACCTAGAAGACAGACGAATTTAGCTCGGGCAGAGAAGTCCCTCATACGAAGAAGAAGATGATATGGAAGTTGCACTCTCGAGGGGAAGATGACGCATAGAGCCAGCGCTGCGCTTCCTACCCTACCACTTATGAAGAGTGGTCGGGATCCTCTTATGCCCTCCGACGTGTGGCCGACCTGTGTCCTGGCAGCGGTAGAAACCCCTTCCGCCGAGGATCGCCGACGGAGGTTAAGATCCTGACTTGAGCCTTGAGGGCTGAGACTGTTCCTAGCTAATGTCCAGAGGTAGGTGTGAATCATCTATGCTCATTTTGTTGTTCTGTGTGAACCAGTTGATGGATATTGCATGTCGTGTGTGTGAGAAGGGACAATAACTCTCTTTTTTTGTGTCGGTATGGCATTCTCTTTCAAGACATTACTTGTGGTCGCGATGATGGCGCTTTGTGTGTATTAGTATTCAAGAAGTGAAGGAAAAGCAAAGGCATGAGTATTATGGATAAGTTTGATTTGGGAACTTGGGGTAGTGTGAAGTGCGTGTTGTGTGGCAATGTGAAGTGTCTTTGCAAATGGGAAAGTGTGTGGTTGAAAATCTTGTAATAACTAAGTAATAAAGTTGAGTGGTAAAGGAGATTGAAGAAGCAAGGTTTAGCAACATGTTTCGCTTCTGTATGAAGTACGAATAGTCGTGTGTGATCTCTATTGGACTAGGGTGTTTCAAGCTTATGAGTTCTATCAAGAGTGATGTCGTGAGGATTTGTGTTTGAAGAAAGACCGTGAATGAAGCTATCGTGTATCCAATTGATGTGTGTGCGAGAAGAGTCCATCATCTGAGCCTTCCGAGGATCTCCGTGTGCATAATGTCATAGTAGTTTAGTTTTCAATTGTAGTTCTTCATTAGTAGTATCTTTATTGTATAATCACTAAACTGAATCCTTAGTTAGTAGAATTAGTGATATTGGTTGTAACGATTTGTATCATTTCATTAAACAATGCAACTATGTATTAATTCTTTTGTGATGAAAAATGAATGACTATCTTTTGATTACTACTTGATGTTGTGTGACTGTTGTTGTGGTTGATTTGTCATTGTACCATGTTATGAGTATATCATGTTATGAATGCTTATCAGATTGTTTTCTGTGTGACGTGACAGAATCATGCCTCCAAAGTCTGCACCTTTGACTCAAGCTGCTATTCGTTAAATGATCAAGGAAAGTGTCAATGCTGTTATCGCTGCTGAGCGAGCTAGACATGCGAATGCTGGAAATGATGCTAGGGGATCTAGACCAGTTAGGGGTCAGGATGCCGCACCTGCTGTTCGTGAGTGCACTTTTGCTGGGTTTATGAAGTGCAATCCTACTGCTTTTCATGGTACTGAAGGAGCTGTCAAATTACGAAGATGGTTCAAGAAAACTGAGTGTGTTTTTGGAATCAGTGAATGTGTAGAGGGAAAGAAGGTTAAGTTTGCTGCTGCAACATTGCAAGGACCTGCTTTGACTTGGTGGAATGCTAAGGTTGCAACCATGGGTTTAGAGACTGTGAACTAAATGCCTTGGACTGAGATGAAATAGTTGATGACTGCAAAGTTTTGTCCAATAGAAGAAGTTTAAAGAATGGAGCACGAACTGTGGAACTTGAAGGTCAAGGAGTATAACATTGTGGCTTATACTCAGAGGTTCAATGAGTTAGCTTTGATGTATCCGAGAATGGTTAAGCCAGAAAGAGTGAAGGTTGATGCTTACATCCAGGGATTGACTGATAACATCAAGGGTGAAGTCACTTCTTCTAAGCCCGCTAACCTGAACGAAGCCGTACACATGGCTCATAAGTTGATGGAACAAAAATCACAAGCTAGAGATGAAAGAATTTTAGAAGGAAAGAAGCGAAAGTTAGAGAGCTATCAAATGGGAATAGTAGTAGTACGAGCAACCATAGGGACAACTCACGCCAAACTTTACAAAATAACTAAAAGCAAGGGAATGCACGAGCTATGATTACTGCTCCTATTGATGGAAATGTGTCTTCTGGATCATTTCCTTTGTGTGAACGTTGTTTTACTCGCCATGTTAGCCCGTGTATGATCAAGTGCCATAAGTGTGGAAAGGTTGGGCACAAAACAAGGTACTACAAGGAGAAGAATGTTGCCACGGGTGCTAATGCTCAGCCTATTCCGACTTGTTATGATTGTGGTGAGCAAGGTCATACTAGGAACCAATGTCCAAGGAAGGTTAAGCAAGAGGAAGTTGTAGAAGTTCGTGGTCGAGCTTATGCTATTAAGGATACTGAGCCGCAAGGTCCGAATACGGTTACTGGTACGTTTCTGCTCAATAACCGCTATGTTTCTATTTTATTCGATTCGGGTTTCGATAGGAGTTTTATGGATACTAGATTTAGTTCCATGCTTAATATTGATCTGGTTAAAATAAGAGCTGGTTATGAGGTAGAGTTAGCTGATGGAAGGGTAGTTAGTATGGACACTGTTTTGAAAGGTTGCACTTTGAATTTAGTGAACCATATTTTTGAAATCGATCTTATGCCAATTGAGCTTGGGACGTTTGACGTCATAATCAGTATGGATTAGCTTGTCAAGCACGATGTCGTTATCGTCTATGGCGAGAAAGCTGTTCGTATACCATACGGAAACAAGATGTTGATAGTCGAAAGTGACAAGGGTGTGTCTCGACTAAAGGTCATATCTTGTATTAAAGCCCGTAAGTACGTCGAGCTAGGTGCTTATTTGTTTTTGGTACACGTGACAGAGAAGAAATCAAAGGAGAAATGATTGGAAGACGTGTCTGTAATTCGTGACTTTCCTAAGGTGTTTCCTGAGGATTTTCCAGGACTACCACCGCCGAGGCAAGTAGAGTTTCGAATTGATCTTGTACCGGGGGCTGCACCTGTTGCACGTGCACCATATAGATTGGCACCGTCTGAAATGAGAGAGTTATCGGTACAATACAAGAGCTACTGGAGAAAGGATTTATTTGTCCGAGTTTATCACCATGGGGAGCACCGATGTTATTTGTAAAGAAGAAAGATGGATCTTTTAGAATGTGTATAGATTACCGCGAGTTGAACAAGTTGACTATCAAGAATCGTTATCCTCTCCCGAGAATCGATGATTATTTGACCAACTGCAAGGTTCGAGCATGTATTCTAAGATCGATCTGCGATCAGGATATCACTAGTTACGCATTAAAGAAGAAGACATTCCAATTATAGCATTTAAAACTCGGTATGGTCACTTTGAGTTCCAAGTGATGCCGTTTGGATTGACTAATGCGCCTGCTGTGTTTATGGACTTGATGAAGCGAGTATGCAAGCCATATCTTGATAAGTTCGTCATTGTGTTCATCGATGATATTTTGGTTTATTCCAAGGACGAAGAAGAGCATGGAAGGCATTTGAAGATTATTTTGGAGCTGCTTAAGAAAGAAAAATTGTACGCTAAGTTTTCAAAGTGTGATTTTGGCTAGATTTGGTATAATTTCTTGGTTATGTGATTGATCATAGTGGTGTTCATGTTGATCCTGCCAAGATCGAAGCCATTAAGAATTGGGCTGCACCGACGACGCCAATGAAGGTGAGGCAATTTCTTGGATTGACTGGTTACTATAGGAGGTTTATTGAAGGATTTTCTTTGATTTCTAAGCCGCTGGCTAAGTTGACTCAAAAAGATAAGAAATACAAATGGGGAAAAGAAGAAGAGGAAGATTTTCAGACATTAAAGCCGAAGTTATGTAGTGCACCGATCTTAGCGTTGTCCGAGGGAATGAAAGATTTTGTGGTGTATTGTGATACGTCACTTAAGGGTTATGGAGCCGTGTTGATGCAAAGAGAGAAGGTGATAACATATGCTTCTTGACAATTGAAAGTCCATGAAGAGAACTACACTACTCACGATTTGGAGTTAGGAGCCGTTGTTTTCGCTCTTAGGTTATGGAGACATTATTTGTATGGAACGAAGTGTGTGGTTTTCACTAATCACAAGAGTCTACAATATATTTTGAATCAAAAAAAGCTAAACTTAAGACAACGAAGATGGATCGAGTTGTTGAGTGATTATGATTGTGAGATACGGTATCATCGTGGAAAAGCGAATGCTGTTGCTAACGCCTTAAGTCGAAAGGAAAAGAATAAGCCATTACGTGTTCGAGCTTTGATGATGACTGTTCACAATGATCTACCAAAGCTGATTCGTGAAGCTCAGAAGGAAGCCATGAAAAGGAAGAATGCAAGGAAAGAGAATTTAGGGAGATTGATTAAGCAAATATTCGAGTTTCGCCCTGATGGAACATGTTGTTTTGGAAATCGTGTTTGGTTTCCGCAATTCGGTGGATTGAAAGATTTGGTTATGCATGAGTCGCATAAGTCTAAGTATTCTATCCATCCGGGATCAGACAAGATGTATCAAGATTTGAAGCTGTTGTACTGGTGGCCGAATATGAAAGCTGATATTGCCACGTATGTTAGTAAGTCTTTGACTTGTGCGAAGGTTAAAGTTGAGCATCAGAAGCCATCTGGGTTTCTACAACAACCTGAGATTCCATTTTGGAAGTGGGAAAGGATTACTATGGATTTTGTAAGTGGACTGCCAAGAACACCGAGTGGGTATGATACAATTTGGGTTATTGTCGATCGACTGACCAAATTAGCTAATTTCTTACCAATGAAGAAAACGGATAGCATGGAGAAGCTAACACAACTGTATTTGAAGGAACTTGTGTGTAGGCATGGTGTTCCTGTTTTGATCATTTCAGATCGAGATAGCTATTTTACGTCGAGATTTTGGAAAATCGCTTCAGAAAGCACTGAGGACGAATTTGGATATGAGTACCGTTTACCACCCTCAAACGGATGGCTAAAGCGAAAGGACAATACAAATGCTGAAAGATATGTTACGTGCCCATGTGATCGACTTTGGAAGTAGTTGGGATCGCCATCTGCCATTGGTCGAGTTCTCATACAACAATAGTTATCACGCGAGCATTAAGGCTGCACCATATAAGGCTTTGTACGGACGGAAATGTAGATCACCTATGTGCTGGAGTGAAGTTGGGGATAGCCAATTCACCGGTCCAGAATTGATCCGTGATACGACTGAGAAGATCATCCAGATTAAGAATTGTTTGTAAACCGCCCGTAGTCACCAGAAAAGCTACGCATATAGAAGAACTAAGCCGTTGGAATTTGAAGTCGGTGATATGCTACTGCTCAAGGTATCGCCATGGAAAGGCGCTGTGCGTTTTGGAAAGCGCGGAAAGTTAAGTCCACGTTACATTAGGCCATTCAAGATTCTAGCTAGAGTTGGTCTTGTAGCTTATACGTTGGAGTTACCTGAAGAGTTGAAAGAGATTCATAGCATTTTTCATGTTTTGAATCTTAAGAAATGTCTAGCGGAAGGTGACATTGTTGTTCTAATGGATGGGATTTAACTTGATGATAAGTTGCATATGATTGAAGAGCCAGTGGAAGTTGTTGATAGAGAGGTCAAGCAACTTAAGCAAAGTAGGATACCTATCGTTAAAGTTCGTTGGAATTCGCAAAGAAGTCCAGAATTTACTTGGGAGCGTGAGGATCAGATTAAGAAAAAGTACCCTCATCTCTTTACAAGTAAGGATGAAGTGAAGAAAAGCTGATAAATCGAGCTGAGCACCGGGATGGCGCTCCCTAAAGGAGGGGAGAATGTAACAACCTGAGTTTGAGGTCAACGTTTATCCCAAACTACGATAATTATTTTTGCTACGTAAATAGTTATAGTCGTTTATGCTATATAAGGTTTGATGAGAATTTCCATTTATAGGGTAATTTCATGCCATGATTGAGTTTCTAGTTGTTTTAGCGTCTAAGAAAGTCAAAAAAATTTGTATTGTTGCTCCGAGAGCGTGATTATGTTATTTTTGTATTTTACGGCGTTTCCTCGAGTTTTTGTAAAAACCATGTTTAAAAGTCATGTTTTACGTGATTTACCGTATTAAATGTTTTTAAAGTAAAATTAGTGGGATGGATTTAAAATATTTACTAACGTGGTGTGACCCGAGCTTGTTGGCCGATTTTATTAATAAAAGGAAACACTTGTACTAGTTTTAAAAGGAATTAAGAATGGAGGGACCTAAATCGCCAAGAGGTCAAAGTTTAATTCTATAAATAGAACCTATTACACACACTTATAATTTTTACAAAAATAAAAACTCTCATCCCTCCTTTCATCTTCTCTTCAAACCGACCACCACCACAACACCATTTTCCTATTTATTTTCTGACATGCATTAAGATCAAATTACATATTATTAATCCTTGTTTCAAGAGCTATAAAACCCACTATTAAAATCATACATGCACTAAGTTTTGAAGAAGTTTGATTTTTGGTGTGTTCTTGCCAAATTCGTGTATAAGGGGGTGTTTAGTATAGCTAGATTGTTATTAACAAGTTAGTTAATTGAAAAAGGTTTGTTTGTTCAGGTTGAGGTTTCCTCTGATTTCATTAGGCAAGGGGAAATGATGTGTGCTAAAACACACATCTTTATAACCCTGTAAAACACTATAAAACGAACTAAAAATACTAAAATATGCTTAATTATATTGCAAATATGTTTGTTTGGTATTTTTATGTCTTGCAGGTACTATGGATTGAAAACAAAGCAAAAAACAGGTATTTTCGAGTTCGTTTCGGTCAAGAGTGCTTAATATTCAAGATCATGACAAAGTCATGAAAATTCCTCGAGCATGCCATTGGAAACAGCGTAAGATTACGAGTCCAATGAGGTCCTCGAATCTTATTTGTCTAGCCCGTAACCCATTTAATGGGCCGAGCCAGCCTAATTCGTTACAAGCCCAACATAAGCCCAATTACAATTCTTGGCCCAATTAAATTCTACAAGTGAAACGAAATTTAGAATTGTGATTGAGGTCACATGATGTTTAATTAAATCCAAGTACCCCATGTGAGCTTTCACTTTCTTTTTCTTGGCGAACCAAAAACTTCCACATGGCGGGGCTTTTTGTTATAAGAATTTAATTTATGTAAATATGATCCAACAGACGAGAATGGAGCGTACAAAGGAAGCAAATAAATGGGACACATGTCACGTCCTTATCGGCTGGATCTTCATTTTTGCAACTCTTGATCCGAGGGAGCACACATGACAGCCAATGATTGGCTAATTATTGCCCAATCATTGGGACGAAAGTCACAAAAATACCCCTTGGCTTGGCTATAAAATGCAACTGGCTCCCCTCATTTTCAACATGAGGATTTAGATTTTAAAGTTTTCTCTAGTTTTAGCTTATTTTAGATTTAGCTTATTAAGTTTTTGTAACAGCTTATTGATTAGCTTATTGTAACTGATTATTCAAGATTAATTATGATGTATTTGGAAATTGGTTAGAATGCTTATTTCTCTTGTATTTTTCTTTTCTTTTCTTCTAAAGCTTTTCAAGATAAGTTCTCCTTTAAGCTTATTTTCTCTGACTTATTTCCTGACTTATTAAGGTTAGATTAACGAAATTCATAAGCTATCCTTTAGCTTATTAGTCTCGTCTTCTCTTTTCTTCAATAAGCTTAGATCAAATAAGTTTCTAAATAAGTTTAGTTTGGATTTTATTTCGATTAAGCTTAGCTGTAGCTTATTAATTCGTACTGCTTTTTCTGAACTTAAAGTCTGGACCAAATAAGCTTATTCATAGCTTATTCGGTTGAGAGGTTAGCTTATAGTATAAAAATTTCATTCGGTTTAATAGTTTTTGGCTTTACGATTGCTTAGTTAGCTTATATCAGATTTGGTTTACTTTTAAGTGCTTATTCTATGTTAACCTATTGTCGATGTTAGTGAGCTTATTATTGCTGTTTCAGTCTAAATCTCGCTTAGCTTTAGTTGTGCTTAATCTCTCGGTTAAAAGCTTGATTAGTTTGGATCTTATCTAGGTTACAAATTAGATCTCTCTAGCTTATTAGTCTAATCGATCTTATGTTGGTTTATGGTTGATTTTAGGAGTGCTCATTATTTCGATTATAGCTTAGAGCTTATTTAGTTGTTAGATCCCATTTAGATTTTGAGTAAAAGGCTTATATCCTAGTGCATTGTTCGATTTAGAGTTTTGTTTTGTAAACATTTCGTTACACTGGTATTATAAATCCCATCCTTTTAGGCCACGATTGAATTATTGGGCCATTTTCTAGTTGTTTTGATTTGGAATTGGACTTGAGGTTACATATTAATTTCATTTGGGTTTTGTTTGGTTTAGTAGAGGTTAAGACATGGGCTTTGTGGTTTAATACAAATTTGCAATTTGATATTAACTGTTAACAGTTTGTGTTATGTTTTGTGATTTTTGGTACCGGTTAACTCATGAGGCATGGAGCTTAAGGATTTAGTAAGCTAGAAATAATTTGATTATTTTCTTTAGCTTATTAAATCGGGTGGTTTCCGTTTATTTGCGGCTCTTTAATTCGGTTCCATTTTCTATCATTTTTCAATTCATTAGTGTAGACTTAGTATAAAATGTTTAGCTTTGCTTATTTGATCATTATGCTTAGCGAGTAGTTTACTTTTATGCTTGTTAAGTAAATTGGTGTTTAGTGAATTAAGTGTGAAATTTAATAAGTGATTAGTGATTAATAATTTGCAAAAATTATTTAGTTTAAAGTTTTATTTAGTCGAACGGGCAAAAGCCGTAAGATTAAGTAGGCATTAAACTAGTAATTAATATTTTGTTAAAAAGTTGTTTTCAATATTAAGCCAACGTTTTGAGAAAGCAATTTATTAAACGGATATTAATTCATCATTAAGATCTAAAAAATTTCACACTTAAGAATCTATTTACTTTTACTTGACAAGCATATTTCTTTTTATATCTTCATATTATTAGTTTGCTTATTATTTAGTATTATATAGTTATTATTAAATAGTTTATCTTTATTATTAGTTTTATTAAAATCCAAAAACCAAAAATTAAAAGATAATCAAGCATTTATATTTCAAACATCAACGTGGTTTTCAATTTAATTCTCGTTGGGATTACGATACTCGGAAGATTGATCATTGTTTGTCCTCAAGCAATTTTCACATCTAACGGGATACTCATATATACTATTACTCGACGAGTCTTTCAGGACAAATCAGTTTTTGGCGTTGCTGCTGGGGAGAGTTGTACGAATTCTACGTTGTGTTTCGAAGTGAATGTCTTGAAGATCCTTTCTCTTTAGAAAGTATAATTTCGTACTTATAAAAATAAAAATCAAAAAAATATTTTCTATTTCTATTTATTTTCTTTTATATAAAAATTAAAAAAATACCAAAAATATTTTTATTTTATTTTATTCTATTTTCTATATATATAAAAAAATATTTTCCATTTCTATTTTATTTTTCCTTTTTGTTAGGATTTATGTTTTCCTAACTTAGTACCGACAGTACAAATAGTTAGTACTAATAGTTATAGTTAGTACTGACAGTACAAAGTGTTAAGTACTGATTAGTTAGTTAGTACCGACAGTAGACAATAGTTAGTACCGTTTAAGAGATATGTATGAGATATTTTAGGAAAAGATATGTATGCGTTTTGTAAGCCTGTTAGGGTTTATCCTTAGTCTATAAAAGGATCCCTCTTGGCATAGTTAGAGATACAAGCTCGATATATCTCATACAAAATCATATCTTAATAGTTAGTAATCTGTAATCACTCAAAGCAGATTAATAGAAAGTATTATTTAGTTTTTCATTGTTCTTCTTAGTACTTGTGTTAAGATTTTGCATTAACACATAGTATTCATAATCATTGTTTCTACATAGTCAACTGTATTTATACATCTTGGCTATCATCCTTTATAGGCTATAAAGATCTATTCAACAAGGGACTCACAAAACCGATTATGCCCAAACACTGAACCGATGATCAAAAATGTTCGGTCGAAGTGTGGATGAGTTTAGTTCAACAAAGCATAATGACCGGTTGTACGTAATACAACATATGACTGAATACGAGGAAACTGCTGGACCGAAGGAAATATGTGGGTTTCTCGATTTGGTTCGGTCCACGATCTATTATGCTTAGCTCTTGGCGTGAGCAATAGTAGTAGTTATTCCTGGTAACAACATTTTGTAATGTAGTTGTGGATGTAATCATTATTTGTAAAATGACGTAATAAAACATTGTATGTTAGTAATAATTATGTCAAAACATATAAGTAGTTAACACAAAGAGGTCAAAACATATTACAAGATACTTTATTCGTTTATAGAGTATGCGTTTCTTTAGCCCCACACGGGTAAAGAAAAGAAACTTCGCCTACTTTATTTATTGTGTTGTATTGAACTCATTTAAATTGAGATTAACAGTTAGTACAAAATAGGTATTGGGTTTAATACAGGGCTCAAATCCTTCGTTGGGTCGAGCCTTCGAATGATTTGGGTATCAAAGCTTGTACTAGAGCAAAAGAAGTGATGATTTCCTACACAATCAAATAAACCGTTAGTCTTACCGTGGGGACGGACCCCACGGTTAGACTCCGGCGTGAAAGTAAGTAAACATGTAGAGAGAGAAAGTATGTGTATGTAGAGTGAGAAAATCGTACTGTTCATTGTGTCAAAAGGTCCCTTTTTATAAGCGAACGAAATATTAGGGTTTCCTAATATTTTGTTTGTTTTGTCAGTGGCCAGAGTGGGTCCCTTGTCGGGCAAGGTTCCGCAGTAACCGTGTGTACGGACGCGTGTGTTTTCCGTGGACGGAGGTATCCTATAGTTAGGTCCGCGTCCGTTTTGCTGTGTCCGGGCCGTAACCAATGCAGATTGGGCTTAGTCTCGGTCCATGACTTGTTGATGTTGGGCCCAGAAGCCCAAATGATAGTGAGACCCAAGCCCGGAGGCTTGGTATATCTACTATACGTCATCAAGCCCCATAGTCTAGTATGATATTGCCTGCGGAGCGTGCAGTGATCAATGCTAGACTCCAGTTTCGTTAGCATGGTTTGCCGCTTTCCGTGATCACATGTCTTCTTCGCAAAGCTTCTTCATCAAGTTGGTGACGTTTAGGTGACGTGGACCGATGTTGTCTTTTTATTTTATGACTGATGTGACGTAGTTACAGCTGTTTTAACTGCTCCCTAGGCGAAACTCAATCGTTGATCATATAAGTTGATTACACGTGGCATCATCTGGCTTTGAGCAGGTATAAATACACCAAGGGTATAAATACCCCCTTGTGTTTTTTTTGTTTCCTTTTCCACAACTTTACTTTCCGCCATTGTTGATTTCTTCAAGCTTTTTATCTTTAGCATACGTCCGCACATCATTTTCTTCCTTTTTAGGGTTTTTCAAAATTCAGGTCAGCATTTCCCTTCACTCGAACTCCTAAATGGATAATTTTTCTGCTAAATGTTCTATTATGACCCAAGAGATGGTAGATAGCTTTTGCGAAAGCTTTTATATTCTGGCTGAGGTTCATCCCACTGCTCCGAGGCGTGATAAAACTATTGCCCAGTTCTTAGTCGGTAAAGTAGGCGTATATACTAGGATTGTTAACGTTTGTGGTTATAGGATTCCGTTTAAAAGTTTTTTATGGCGGTCCTTAAATACTTCCGTGTGCATATTTCTCAATTATCGCCTTTTGGGGCGGCCCGGGTGTCCCATTTTGAAGTTTTGACGCGTGTACTCGACCTTTCCCCTTCAGTGACCGTGTTCCGCGCTTTTTACACCTGTACGTATAGTGACGGGTTGTTTTTCTTTGCTAAGCGTTCTATTCGGCTCCGTCTTGTTTTCCAAAACCTCCGGACTCCATAAAAAATTGGGCGGACCATTTTTTCTGGGTTGACTCTTGCATATTTCCCATTTCCGTCCCTTTATATATGGGAGGTGTCCTAGAAAAATATTAGGCTCCCCATCTTACTGCTCGTCAAGAGCAAACCGTTAAACTTCTTGAAAACCATAAGGCTCCTTTCCACCAGTATCCGGAGTGCTTCTTATGCCTTGTGGGTTTGAGCCCGTACTATCCTTTTGACGAAAATTCTTATCCGGCTTTTGAGTGTCCTGGCGGAACGGGTGGGTGTTATTTCCTTTTAGTAGTGGTACTTTTATATTATAAAACCTGATTATTTGATGTTTATTTTGCAGATACGGGCTTGTTGGATTTTATCAAGACTGCTGACCCTCAGAAGGTCCAGGCGGTGGAGGTTCAGAAGGGAGATGATCAGGTGACATTGCTAGAGAGTACCTGGCATTGCTTCATGCCTCTGGTGATTCCTGCAGCTGGGGGTAGTAGTTCTGTCGCGGCCACGGAGATCCCTGCTCCGACTGAAAGAGGACAGAAAGATGTTGCTGAAGAGAATGCTTATCTGGAGTTAGCGGACCCGGATGAGGGTACGGCCATGGTAAGGCAGAGTGAGGAGGAGGCTGTCACGGAGCGACCCAAAAAGGTTAAGAAGAAAAGACTGATAAGGCAGAGCGATGTTCTCCCTGCTAAAAAGTTGACTACCCTTCCCTTGCTTCCGGTACCGGAGGTAAAACCCTTGCTGGTTTGGAGCAGATTATGCCGGCAGGCTCTCGTTTGTTGGCCCTGGAACAGCCTGCTACTCCCTCTATTACCCCTCCTTCTTAAAAAAGTGAAAGTTTTGTGGATTTATCTACCCAAGCGAGCCTCTAGATCCATACTACTGTGGGGAGGTATGTATACACATCCTTAAGTACCTTCTGAATTTCCACACCTTTTCCTAATCGTTGATTTTTTGTTTATCCTTACAGCTCTAGCACTTTGAGTGCTCCGGTAGATACTGTCGCTGCCACCACAACCTCCACCAAGGCCAAGCTCGTCGCGGGTGTTAATCCGGATCTGGCTGGTCATTCCCAGCTTGAGGAGTCAGAAGGGTCTGATGATTCTTTCTATGAGCTTGCTACCTTTGACCCTTCAGAGGCGAAACGTTGGTATGTTCATAGGTGGAATATTACTAATGATTCGTTGTTGGACGATGGCTTTTCCTGCCGTACCCTGGTGGACCGCGTTGCTCTCTCCGCCTTCTTTTCTACTCTTTGTTCCATGGACTGTGACCAATTATATACGGAGTTTAATGTAGGGGCAGCACGACAAATATGTCTTGGGTCAGAGGTGAGGTCCCGTGTGGAGCATGAGTTAGAGCTTAAAGAAAAACTCAATGCTAAGTATGCTGCACGTGGTAAGTTGTTAGAGAAGAAAGATTCGGAGACCCTCAGGTTGAAGTCTCAGCTGGCGGAGGAGGCTGAAGCCGCGGAGGTTGTCCGCCTCCGTGACCAAGTTTCTTTACTATCCGGGGAGAAGTTTTCTTTGACTGCGGATGTGTCAGCTCTCAAGGCCACCCTTACTCAGAAGGACCATGACATCTCCTTGCTTGTCTCCCGTGCCACTCATCTTGAGTCCGCTCTGAATGATGCCCAGGTGGCCTGCACCGAGGCCGGGACTAAGATTACTTCATTGGCGTCTGAGCGCGATAAGCTTGTCTCTGAGGTATGTCCGCATCTTTTATTCCGCATGTATATATATTGTTTATATATATATATATATATATATATTACAAGTGTTCTTGC
>BQNB010021550.1:0-64114 GCA_026074375.1 Tanacetum coccineum
TTATAAATTGGTTTAATATTTATATATACAATTTAAATACATTAAATAATATATAAAGTTATATATAAATTTTAGGGTCGACAATAGTCGACCCAAACTTATTTTGTTGACTTTACCCGTTTTGTTGAAAATAGTGGGCCCCTGTGTAATTTAGGGTCGACTTTGTCGACCCTAATTTTTGCTCGACCCGAAACCCTTATATTGTTGTGGTGCTTAAAGAGACAAAGACGCAATGCTTTTTGACCGTTGTGAACTCCATCAGCATCGTGAAGTACTGTTGTGACTTTTTCAGAGAGTTATGGTTTTAAAATATACTTTCTTAAAAAGTTTCGTCTTTTGATGGTTGTCTTTTCCCCCCGGTTAGCACCTAAAGTAACCGGTGACAAGTAGACAAACCACCAAAATTCATTTTAATCTAAATTAATCATCTTTATATGATTTTACATATATACTCACTTTTGGTTACAACCTCCACCAATGTGGGACAATTTGCTCTTCCGTAAACCTAAAGTACTTTAGTTTTTGTTTTTGTTACTAAAACAAACAAATGTGTTATTTGCTAGCTTATTTTATATTGTTCACACTTCACATTTGCAAACACGTTGTCAAGTTATTACGCTCATAAGATCGACTAGGATTCTCACACTTACATGCTATTTTTTTAAAACATAATAGACTAAAATAGTACAAGTCTTCTTAGTAGAATCATGTGAAATATGTTAAACTGTTTTGCTAGAAAGTTAACCATCAAGTGTCTTTGTACTTCCATCACCAGTTTTTGCATTTCCAAATACTTCAAAAAAGGTGTATATCTTGCAATATTATTTTAAGATCCAGAATTATATAAGGGTATTTGTACAAAAAATTTACTCCAATCCAACACATCACTTCTGTATAACCGGAACACATCCTACCTAAATTTATTTGGATGCGATGTTGCGATTGCTAGGGCTTCGGATGTGATGTATGTAGGATGTGTTTTGTTTATTATCAAGAGTCGCTATATATATTAGCTAGTTGAACACGAACACATGAAACCACACATAGTAAACAAAACCCACACCAGACAATAATGTAGATAGAACTAATGATACAAACTAGATAGAGACATGAAACATCGTGTTAGTTTTCACTATAGTAGATCTTTCGATCACGACTTTGTTGGCCAGAAGTTCGTTGGCAGTGTCCCGGTCGTATTTCCAGACAAGTGGCAGCTTGCCGACCCCGTTGTTAGCAATTCGTTAAATGCCACATGCACTCATGTCGTTGCAGTTTTTGACGTGCCCACCATTTGCAACCTCGCGTCCCTTATTGCTTGCAACTACGTTGTTTCTCACATCCGTGCAAGACTTGCAATTTTTATTATATTTTGGATAGTGAATGACACATGTCCGGAAACTTTACCTGGCGATAGATACTTGGATGGGATGATCATCTAATTATTCTTAACATACGAAGGAACGTGACTCATGGCGCTCTGATCTACGGAACCATTTTTGAATGATCGAGATGTTCGTATTGCTGTATTTAAGGTATGAACGAAGGCAAGCCACAACACTTAGGAATTTTAAAACTCTTATTAGCTGAGAGGGGTAAAAATGTCACAAATTACCACAAAAGGACGAAAAAGCGAACATTAATGTAGACTTAAGTATTTTTTTTATGTATAAAAAGAATTTGTTTCAAATACGATGATTTTTTATATGATTATCCAAAATAAGATGGAATGTATTTTGATACTTATCATTTAATGCAGGTAAAATAAAATGTGATATTACATTCATTCTTGAACAGACAAGTTTTGTTTCGATAGAAAATATGGCCGACACTTAACGAGTTTTGTGAAAGTAAATACCATAACTTCAAATTCAAGCAAAGTCTATATCACAAAAATTCAAGCAAAGTCTATATCAAATTCAAGCAGATAAAAGCTTGTCGTTGATGGCAGGACGACAAAAGAACTCGCAAAACACACAATTTAAGCCTGATGAAAAAGAAGAATTGTTCACAATAAAGATTCAAGTGAAACATGAAGTAATCGAAGCTATTGTTGATACAGGTAGTCAAAAGAACTCAATTTCAGCTACTCTTGTACAAAAGTTGGGATTGCCGACTACTCAACATCCTTCTCCATACTCGTTGGGCTGGATTAGCAATAACATGGATACTCAAGTCAAAGAGCAATGTAAGTTCCGTTTTGCGATTACTAGCCAATATGTAGATGAAGTTATATGCGAAGTTGTTCCATTAGATATTTTCACTACACCAATAGCAACTTTTGGAGAGGGAAGAAATTTAGAGACGATTCAAGTAGTCGCTAAAAAGTAGGAGGGCCCCACCAGGTGCACCTTTTTCTTCGGTCAAAGCTTAGAAAGTGTGTCCTCACTTTTAGGGATGACAGTCGTTGTGGCCGATGGCATCTTTTTTATTTATTTTCTGGCCAAAATAAAATAGCACGAAATGGGAAACAATAATCCCGCCCCCACTTTGAGCGAGATACATTCGTGTACCAAAATAAATGCCATAATTTTTTGTTTTTTCAATTAAAAATTACCGCGAAACTGTAGATTAAACACCATCCTATTACACTTTTTGCTAAGAGAACAGGAGTCGTTGCTAAAGGTGTATTTCCATTTAAAATGTTTTTAAAACTATTTAAAATTGTTAAAATTAATTTTAAAAAATGTATAAAGGTGTAGTTTAGTTTAAAAATGTTTCTAAAATTATTTATAATTGCTAAATTTATTTTTTTTTAATATACAAAGGTGTAGTTACGTTTAAAAAAGTTTTTAAAATTATTTATAATTGTTGACTTTGTTTTTAAAAAATATATAAAGATGTAGTTTCATTTTACAATTATTTTTGTAGTTGAAATGTGCCTAAGTTGTAAATGTAGTTGACGAGGCTTTAAACCCACGCTCCGCGGCGAGATGTGTGCATACGCGAACCAAGCATAATACATTGTGTGTGTTACAGTCATGTGTAATTAGCTCAGTGATGTATCATGACACATGGAAAACAATATAATATCGAGTTAGTTTTGATCTTGGTATATTACATTTTTCTTTTGTTTGAAAAGTGGTGGAGTTCTGCTAAAAATATTCAATGCTCAACTTTTAAAAATAACGTCGGGACGAAATAATCAGCATACATGAAAATTTTTGTATCAGTGACTATATTCTAAAGCCAATGCCTCCTCTTGTGTCTATAAACATTATCCTAAGTGGCAGTTTTAGAGCTTGATTGAGAATTGAATGTGTTGGAAAATCATAAAAATGAATTGTTAACATGTGAGCAAAAATTTCAATTGAAATTATTTCTCAAAATACCGATTTCCATAACTAATAATAATTAATTTTCACTTTACTAGGGCTCTCCTAGTAAAAGTGAGGTATGTGGAAGTTTCCTATCCGTTTGGAGTCCAATTCTTTATTAGGGCCTCGGGTTTATTTACTCCATGATGGTTCGAATAGACAGGTGCTCTCCGCTTCCCACTCCTCGTCTTGGAGTTCTATCATCAAAGAGATCAACACTCTCAAGGCTCAAGGTGTCGATCTTATTTCCCATTGTAAAATCCGAGTTGGTAACGGTAGGAGAACGAGTTTCTGGAATGATTTATGGATTGGTGATGCTAGCCTTCGGTTTATGTTCCCGCGTCTATATGCGTTGGACACAAAACCAAGGTAATTGAACAGTGGATGACATAGATGAATCTCCTCTTACTTCTCCTTTGTCGACACGTTAGAGGAGGGGGAAGGAGTGCTCAGCAGCTCGCCACTATATTTGACTTACTAGGATCGGTGAATTGTTCCAACATGGAAGATGATGGGTTTTGAGATTTGAAACGGGGGATGGTGAATTTCGAGTTAAGGATGTTCATACTTTGCTAGATGAGACCTTCCCTCTCTAAAAGCTGATATTCCTACTCGATGGATTAAGACTATTCCGATTAAAGTCAATTCTTGCTTGGATTGCGAGTCCATGATCGACCTTCATAATAGCTTTAATCTGGATAGTATGGGTGGGAAGGTATCTTCCTTATTCTTGTACCGTTTTGTATTCTTCCCAATGAATGACACGGTCATTTGATGTTTTGTCTGCGGTGGGCAACAGGACGTACATGCGTCTAGTTTGTAGATGGTGGAATGTGTTGTGGATTCCTGTCAATTCTTATCAAGAGTGGATCGCTTGGTTCAAGTCGCTTCGAATGAGTTCTAGTAGTAAAGGGGTGCTGAAAGGAGTTTTTTATACCCCCTGATGGAGCATATGGTATTTCAGGAATCAACTTCTTTTTGCGGCTCAAAAACCTAGGAAAGAGCTCTTTTGTTGATATTGCTTTTATGCGTTCTTTTAATGGTCTATTGCTAGGGGTAAACTTCCCTTTTTAAAATGGGATAGCTGGGCTCCAGCACCATTATTTGTTTTCTTTGTAATTTCTAGCTTCTTGACTATCGGTCTTAATAAAAGTTGTCATTCAAAAAATTCAAACATACACAATCAAAACACTTATAATGAAGCAATTGAAAATGCAATGTGATATGATATGCTCTATAACAAAAAAAACTATAGAGCCTAAAAACATTTCCTAGTTTTATTACCTTGTTCACTAGAAGCATGTGGTTGATCCTCAAGTTGTCGTATCTTTTCAAGCAAACCTTTTTGTTTCATTTTTCATTTCATCCAGCTCTTTTAAGCCTTGGGCATGCTGTCTGTTTAAGCACATGATATTTAGATAAGATATAGGGCACAAAATATAAGCAAAAATGCCTTTACGGGATTAAATTAAGAATGAATATTGAATTTACCGTATCCAAACTCCAAATGGATTAACCTGAAAACACCATATAAAAGCAAACACGATTAAACCCACTAATTTCATTCCCCATATTATGAGAGGTGGGTGTGTTTTTATATTTAGAGAGAGATCGGGAGAGATAGAGAGGGTGGGTGACATCTGTTTTTAGAGAAAGCGAAAGAGATAGAGAGGTAGGTGAGATCTGATATGTAACCGGGTATGTGTTTGTGGTGGTGAGAGGTGGATTGTGACCGGGTATGCATTTGTGATAATATTTTATTAAAAGTATTGTAGCAAACATTGTTCACTAAGACACAAATTACTGTAGCTAACATATAATATTAGTATAATCAAACTTTGCAAGAGAGTTTCCCCATTAATGTTCTTTTTTATAATTATGTATGGTCGACGCTTTTGTATCGAGAGCGCATACTAATTGTAGTTGAAATGTGTTTAAGTTGTAAACAACTGAGTCGAGAAGATATGGATATAGAGTCGAGTTGACACAAATATACATGAGATATTAAATAGATGAGTTAAGATTATATAAATATATATTGATATACAAGATATGCAGTCAATATTGTTCATAAATTTTTTTTTTGGATAAAAGGTTAGCCTGGTAAATTTTATTACGCAAAAAACAGTTAAGTACAAATGATCAGGGAGAGTCCTACATCTCCGCCTGTTACATATGCAAACAACTTTTGTGGAGGAAGGAACACAACTTGACTAGACCTATAAAAGAAACAATAATTAAAGAAAACTATATGATCTCTAACTTTAATATCCAAATTATCACAAATAGATTGAAACTTTTCAGGAACTTCCTAGCCTTCATACATATCATCATCGTATGGGTCATAATCGTAGTCAGCATTCTCGTAAGTTTCCTTCCACTCTTTCAGCACCTATATTCTTGGGACATTCCTCCTGAATATGACCAAAAATCTTACAACACGCACACCTAGGAGGTTTCCACTCATACTCAACACGAATATTACATGTATAGAAGCCCTCCCCAATAATTTTAGGCATAGCCACCACAACGGTATCTTTCAACTCCACATCAGCACGAAGCTTAATCATTGCTCTCGCAGAGCTCGACCTGCCTCATGATTGCATGCACATATCAGAAGTGTAAGAATCAAGCATTAAAGGAGTACCAATTTTAGTAGCAATGGCACTCAAGCCATCCTCGTTAAATGCCATCACAGAGACACCATGTAGTTTAAGCCAAACTGGAACATTACCAACATCTTCTTTCAATAAGTTCACATCCGGATGCCACCTTTTCAGAATAAGCGGATTATTGCGAATAAATCATGGACCATTTTCAAGCATTGCATCCAACCCATTCATAGAGCTAAACTGGAAAGAGAATAACCCGGTAGACGAGTTAAGCATTGATTTAACCATGTCATATTTACCCCAAGTGTTCCTAACATAGTTAGCAACAACGGGGTAAGCCACCCGCTTTCCCAGAAAGAAACCATATGTCGTATTTGCAAACCGTTCACTAATAGATTTAATAGACTCTACTGGAACAACCACATCAACCCCGTTTTCGGCCGGAGTAATTAAAGTGCGGAAATTCACACTTTTCTTACTTTTATCACCAGTAAATAATTTAGCATACGAAGTAGGTGTGGATGAAGTCGGAACTGTAGGTGAAACAGTAGCAGTAGCAGCAACATTTGTAGTAGGTTTCAGAATACCACCATTACCTGAACTATGATCACCATCATTACCATCACCATTCCCACCACACCCATATTCGTTAACCAAACCAGTACACTAGACAAACCATATTGTTTTACCTTCACTCCTCTCCCTCCCTCACCCCCTTCTGATTCAAAAATCCAGGTTTCATTCCCTACACATAAACGCCCTACAACATGCAACTTATCAACAGTACTGCCCTAATAGCAGCTCGCACAAACCAACAATCAACCCAAACTTCCACAAACCTTATACGAAGCAATCAGCTGACCAAACAAACAAAATTAGAAACCCCAAAACGATTTTGTGGTCGTTTAAGGATCTCCAAGTTAAAGTAACCTTAAATCTGCCTGGTAGATGTATGAGTAGATCGACTTAATCATAAGACGACCACTAGTAGAGATCGATCAGTAACAGAAACCTTAATATAGCGATTAGAAGAAAAGAAAACCCTAAAATCGAAAAACAAACACGACAAACACAGGAAACAAAAAAACGATTAAGCAGAGAAAAGAGAATAACACAAACGCGTTAATCTTAATCCATACGTAACAGAAACAAGTGAGTCGATTAGTTTTTAGGTTAGGGTTTTTGTGTTGAGTCGTCAAAATCGCCAAAGAGGGGAGGAAGGGTTTTGACTTTTCTATTAACTACTCTTGTCTTTTGTATTGATATTGTTCATAAATTATTCCTACAATCAGTTATCAAATAAACTTATCAAAATCATACATTTTAACCATATAAACAATATAGCCACTCAAATAACCAAAGCATACGAATTACATTCCAAATTGATAAACGTCTAAACACTAACACATTAAACAACAACAACAAACTCAATCCCGCCTGAGCGGGGAAACAATAACACATTAAAATAAACATACATATTACTAGTCCATACGAAGATTTTCCAAGACATCTTAAAGCTCAAGAAGTATTGCATTTGAGTAACATGCGTGGTCCTCGGGATGCCTTTCACATTCAAGTCTTGCCTCCAACATCTTTATTCTTGTCACCAACATATTTATCCTTAGATCTTTGACCTTGCAATTTGAGCACTTTGTTGGTTGAGATCTACAAGGTCCCAGATAATAATAGGATATTGTGTTGAAGGTCCCGAATAAAAACTTTGATGTGTTGAAGGTCCATAAAAAGAACTTACACCGAGCTAGAGATCAAACTCATCATTTCACCTAAAATATCTACATCCATATTCTTGTTTTGTTGGCTGTTACATATTAAGGAAATTATAAGAAATGTAGTTTTAACAACCAAATATTTTATGTATTTTTAACAACCAAATTATTTATATATTTATGTAAATTAATCCAATTACTAAATAGGGTCGCGTATCAAGTATTGAATTTGTGGCTAACTCGGGTTCAGGTTGATCCGATTGACCCGAATAAGATTTTTTTAATTTTTTTACAAATTTATTTTATAAATTTTTCTATTTAAAAGATCATAAAAAATGATTTTTTACATGTTACTTATATTCGGGTTGACCCGAACCCAAATTAACCCGACCTGAATTGACCTCACTCAAATTAACCCGACCCCGAGTAAGAGGGTCAAGTTCGGTATAAAATTTTTAGCCCTGACCCGACCCGGATTATCCCAAACCCAAACAATCCGATCCAACTAACACCCTTATACACAATTAATAGGCAAAGCGAAAATTTCATTTTCCCACTAAAACTTTTACTTTATCCCGCTAAAGGTAGAAAACGGCAAAATCTTTTTTAATAATTATTAAATTAGGTTAGTTAATTATTAATAACCCATGATGAGTTAGTAATCTAGCATCACTCACCACAAACATTTACTCACCCCAACTGCTCTTCATCACCGCCAATATCACTCACCATAATCGGGCACCACTGCCGACCGTGTACCACAGTCACCTTGTTTTGTTTATGTTTTAATTTTCTAATTTTGTTTTGTTTATCTAGTTATTTATTTTGGTAATTATTTGATTTTTATTTTGTTTTGTCTAATTTTGTCTGGGTTTGTTTTTTTATGTTTGTGTAGTACCACGGCCGGACCACCGCTGCTGTCTGCCACCACCATCACAGCCGGACCACCAGCTTCCGTCCCGTTTGCCGAGGGTTTGTTACAGTTACACGTATAATTCACGTTTTGTTTTTTAGTTTTGTCCCGTCTGCCGAGGGTTGTAAACATGGTGTTTGGATAGATAGTAATTTACGACGTGTAATATGCATTTGGTTAGTATGGTATTGTGAATATGTGTTTGGTTAGTATGCATTTGAATTTGGATATTAACGTTGTGAATATGTGAATATGATTATGCGAATATGTTAGTAATTAATTCTAATTTGTGAATATGTGTTTGAATGTCGGTCAAGAGTTCTAACCCCGAACTGTCGGAAGCAGAGGCATGAAGAAATGCGGCATCATTTGTTGGCCAATGGCGGCCCTCTTCCCAGATCTTTAGATTGGGTTTTAGGTATTCGATCTACATATTTAATTACAATTACAATTAATTCATATTTTGATGGATGGATGCGAATTTGTGAATAACAATGTTCATATTATTAATACCTTTGACAGCTTCCAAAGGTATCCCGCCTGAACGGAGGAGTGGTATAAGTATCAATACTATTTCTGCTGCTGGAAAAGCATCATCTGCAGTTGGTATTATTATATAAACTCATCACTCTTTGCAATTACTATTATTAGTTTATCTTCTTAACATTCATTCATTCATGTTACTACTACTCAAGCTCGATTAGGATACCATGTCAAGTTTAAGGATGTTATTTCCTAGAAGGTTACATACAAGCCTGCTCCACCCCGCCGCAAAAAGACTACTGGTTGGTGACTCACCTATCTCAATTCATTTTGACACATTAGTAATTTCAGAAACTAACCATCCATAATGTACAGGTACCACATCTCATCCCGAGGAGGAACGACTATCGGATCTTCCTCGCCTCTCAAACCCCTACCTTGAAAAGCGCCGACAAACCTTTATGATGGCTCTTTCTTCTGGTCATTTTCTTATTCTAATATCTCTTGTAATTTTTATATCATTTTCACAATCCATATTTCATCATTAACTCACTTGTCATTGCATCATTCAACAGCTGGCATTGATTGGCCACCTCAAAGGAAACGTCCAAGATCCCCTGCTGCTGCTGGTAACATATCTACTCTTCCTCTTCCTCTTCACTTCACTTGTCTGTACCAGGTTGTCGGTTTTTGTTTTAACTCGACCGACCACAAGAATTCAATGTTATATACAGCCCTCATTCTTAACTAATACATCATATATTACCAGGTACCACCATGTCACAAGCTCAAGGAGGAGGAGGAGGATCATGCGTCCCAAACATGGATCTTCTTGGTGAATCAAGTGAATCCCTGCTCAACCTTGAAGACATTCACAATAGCAACTAACTACTCCTAGTATCTGTTTATCCTTTTTAAAGTAAAATAAATTAAGAAGGGAAGAGATTGTCTAACTTTTTTTAGTCTTCATTTATAATATTCACACTTTTTGCCATTATAATTATACCTTTAGAGGGCCTCGTTTGTAACCGTGGCACGGGGCCACTAAAATCAACGGGATGACCCTGTTCTTAGTAGTACAACTTTTGCATCACTAACTACATTGCACATTTTCTTAAGCCCATCTCTTTTCGTACTAAGGACTTTGATTTTTTCTTCCAAATGTTTTATGTAATTCACAGCCTAGATAGTTAATTTACTAACCTCCATGATTGATGTAATTCCAGATGATGCAACAGGGGTGTTTGGTTTTGGTAACTGCTGCACCAATTACCAAACACCCTTTCGTCATTGTTATATTAACTTTGGTTTTTTTGAACTACATAGGCAGAAATGAAGGCAATCCAAGATGCAATCACCGCCAGAACCATCCCGCCCAAGACGGATAGAGAAATCTTGGCTGTAGTCACTCAGAGCACAAATCGTGCGCACATAGCGGGTGTAGGCAGGAAGTTAGCGGGTACGGGCAATTTGGATTCTGGGAGGTCACAACCGGACCCAGGTTATTGTACCCGGGAGCAATTAGAAGACCTGAAGAGGCAACATGATTTGGAGAAAGAGGAGCAAAGAAAAGCATTTGAAAGTCAACAAAATGCCTTGAAAAAATTTGTGGATTTCTTCAACCGTCAACAAGGTACTCCTTCACAGTTTCAGATTCCTGATTTATACACTCCTCAAGTGTTTCCCGGTTCTATCTCTACTCCTGGCAGCCCTATCTCTACTTCTCCCACTCATAGTTCCACTCCTCTCGGCCTTGGTAATTGTTATACCCCGACCTTTGATCACGAAACTAGCCAAAGTGGTGAACAAGATGATAATGCCAGTGACGATGGTAATCGTGAGTATGATGTCAATATTTATGATGACGAGTAGGGATTATGTAGGTTATTAGTATTTGTATTGACATCTCTCATTTTGTTACTTGTATTATCGGATTACTCTATGTATTAGCTTAATTGTATCGTTATAAACGAATACTATGACTTACTTTGGTTGTTTATGAATGAATGAATAGACGAATGCATTTTGGATTACAGTTTTTGGGTGATTTCCAGGTTTGGTTTTGGTAGATTTTTTCCGGGAAATATTCCAGAAAAAATATGGATTTGCAGCATTTAGCTGCTGGTTTTTTTATAACTGGTACCTTTAGCGACGACAAAAACCGTAGCTAAATCTACATTTGGCGCCACAAAAAGCGACAACAACCAATGTTGAGAGTTGGTTTTAGCGACGGCGTCGTCGTCGCTAAGTGATTCCTGCCAAATTAAAAATAATATATTTTCTATATTATTTATATTTATATAATAAAAAATAATTCAAAAAAATTAAATCACGAAATTGAATTAGCGACGACTTGAGTCGTCGCTGAAAGTGTATTGACACGTCAGTCAACTATTTTGAGTTGCTTTTTTGGTGGGCCCCGCGTCGTCTCTAAAAGATACTCCTTGTCGTCGCCAAAACCTTCTGCGATGAGCCTTCTGCGACAACACATTTGGCTATGACACGTTGTCGCGAAAACATTTTGTGACAACATTTTACCACCTTTGGCTACGACAAGGGTCTTGGCTAAAAGTTTCTAGTGTTGTAGTGAATCCAATCCAATTTCCCCCCAAGGCCAAATTGGACTGAAAGGACTACTAAAGGAGTACAGTCATATCTAGAGGACTCCAAATTATTAGTAACTAACCATTGAGGTCTGAAATATACCATACATCATGTAGCATTCTAAAATTCCACACTGCTTTTCATAGCATCCAACCAATGTAGACATAAAACCAGAATCCAAACACTCCTTTATCATAATAGGAACACACTTTGAGACTTCTGCACCATTCATTCCAAACATACCCAAAAAAACCATGTTGACCCAAACACTCCTTTAGATCAGATAGTAACTTCATGTCCCAAACCCTTTCAACATCTTTAGTAGCTATAGTAACTTTCACTTTTAGGCTTCTTAGCTTCATTTTAACAACTTCCACAATGCTATTAGATACAATAGAACTTGTTTTGGCTTCATCTCTAAAGATTATATTGTTCCTTTCTTTCCAAGATAAACAGCAGCAGCAAGTGATAGGGGTGAGCAGAAACCGCACCGCAAACCGCACCAAAATCGTAAAAACCGCACCGCAAAAATCGCATCACGACAAAAACCGCTGGATCGGTTTCTAAAAATTAAAAAAACGAATTTGCGGTGCGGTTTCGGTTTTACCCGTAAATCCGCACCGCTATACCCGAACCGCACCACAATTGCTATAAATAATAAATTTAATAAAAATATTTCAAATTTTTACTAATTATCTCTCAAAAATTAGTACGCATGGCTTTTAAAAAGGCGGGGTTTTTTTAGGCTAAAAAGTATAAAGTAGATTTAGGGGTGTGGTGCGGATGCGGTGTATTTACAGTTTTATATTTTTCGTTTTACTAATTAAGTGTTTATATTTTCAGTTTTATCTCACATGCATATAATTATAATAGTGTATTTACATTAAGCCCAAAATTACTATTTGGTTCAAGCTCAAAATTTTTATTCGGTTCAAGCCCAAAATTAAAAAATGGTCATATGTGGTGTGGTGCGGTTAAAACCCGAAAATCCGCATTTAAAAACCGCAAAACCGAAACCGCAGGATCCGCATGGTGCGGTTTATACTTTTATAGAATCCGCAATTGCGGATGCGGTGTGGTTTTTGCCAAAATTCGCACCGATCCGCACCATGCTCACCCCTGGCAAGTGAAATTCTTCTTACAATATACTCCATATAGAATTAACATTTAGTTTAGCTGTAAATTCCTCAATAATGCACCCCCAATCTTTGTGCTTAGCATTTATCCTTATCTTTGTGCAGATCACATTCCATACATTCTGAGAGAACTCGCAGTCAAAAAATAAGTGATTATGTGTCTCCTCTTGTTTTTTACACAAAGTGCATACCATCATATCATAAGATCCCCATCTTTTGATTCTGTCATGAGTCATCAGCTTCCCATTAATTGCTAGCCATAAGACAAATGAGTGCTTTGGTATATTCTGAGAAAACCAAACAAGATTCCTCCAACTCACTTTAGGCCATTGAGTACACATATCATAATATGCTTGTTTTGTAGAGAAATCAAGAGTTTTTGCTATCATTAGACTTCCACACTATTTTGTCAACAGCATTGTCATCCAATTGAGGAACATCAATACTAGTTATTTGAGGAAACATTTCAGTCCAATATTCTGGCCAACTCCATCTGTTATTTTGAATCATCTCTCTAACAGAGATTGTAGCCTTTAGTCTGGCATCATAAAGATCTCTGTATGTAATAATGTTGCACAAAGGCCCAGTAGTAGACCAATTATCAAACCACATTGAATCATCTTTTATGTAAATTCTTGTTGTGTTGCATAATACGTGTTTGATGAAATGCTCCACTGAATTACTTTTTCAGATTTATATAGAATCAAATGTCTCAGATAATTTGGTTTGCAATTGTATCGCGTTAACAGCCCCTAGAATCATGAGAATGACATTCATGCCTTGATAATAATGTGGCATTCTTGACTTGGCACTTCGTTTCATGTACAATTGCGAGGCTTTTCACTTGAGAAAGAGGCAAAAGAAAAGTTTTAACAATCGTTTTAAGCGCGAATGGCAAGACGGTGTGGGCGTTTGGATATAAGAACATTTCAAGTTCTGAAGCTTCAACTGAAATCAAATTAGTGGACCCAACAATGTACCCTTACATGTAAATTTTCATGTAATTTATAGATGCATGACACTCTCTTGTATATTGCAATTTTAATGATAATAAAAGTGGGTTTGTTCAGTATACATCTTGTGATTTGACACGTTCAATTCTTTTACGTATTGGTTGGCCATGAATGGCGATGGTTTTGGACATCACCCCTAAATGATTGCTTTAACATGAGTAGCTACAAGCAACGGAGAGAGTAATATGTACAACAATTATGAACATTGAGTTCATTCATATTACAAGAGAAATCAAATTCATATTACACCTTTTACATTAGTTACAAAACAAGAAAAGGTTACACAAAAATTTATTTTTGTATGTGAAGCTTCGGAAAATTACCAGAAAATAAACCAACTGGTTTAGGGAAAAAAAACTAAATGAAATTGTAATGTCAAATATAGCCGTAGACTGTATGTGTTCTTCTTTTCCATCTTCGGCGAATCATTGTCCTGGCTTTATCTTACAGAAATATTTGCTCTTCATTATCGACCACCGACGAATTAAACCTACTAGCAAGCCATACCTCGTAAGCTACAAAACCTTAGCAAATAAAGCTCCACACTAATCAGTAATTGAATAACCATAACAATAGAGTTTGCTACAAAAACCATTTATTAGTCTTTGAATTCAATTGTTATCTCAGTTTGAGAACCCAAATCTGATACATAGCTCAAAATTGACATCTCACCTTCATTTATTCAGAGCCATTCAAAATATTAGAGTAGCAAACACTAAATGAACACTCACAAACACATTTCATCAAACACTTTGCATTCATTTACAAAATGTTTTGAAGAATCGATACTCTCACATAAACAACTAATTCCCCATGTTATTAACATATATAATTGTTATAAAATCACCAAGTTAGACAAGAATGAAGCAAAACTAGGAATTAGCATCTAGGGAAAAAAAACAATTCGGCCCTTGTTTCGTAAATAACAAATCATAACAGAAATTAGAACAGATGGTCAGATCGATTTTAATGGACAATCAGCAGATTGGAGATTAAGTCGTCATAAGTAAAATATACGATTGTGGTTTTGGAGATTTATACACCATACCTTACAGCCACATATTCACTTTTCCCATATTAGAAGGGAATCGTTGAAAGCTAATTAATGTCATATGACATCATTTCTTTTGACAAAAGAAAAGTCAAAAACATTAAATAATGAATTCGTTAGACGATCGAGTTCAAACGAAATATTCTATCCATATTAAAAGGGAATCGTTGTAGCTTATAATTGGACTATCGTTAGTCGGGCTATCGACTTTCTTGTAGTTTATAATTGAACTAGGCGGGATTTATCGTTGATTAACTGGATTGGCATTTTCAACAATTTTTTAGTATTTTCTGCCATTTTTTTGTATTTCTGTCGAGTTTTGGGTATTTTCAAAAAAATTTACAAAAAAATTGTAATATATAAAAATAGCTAATATAAGCGATTAAAACAAGTTTAAGGTGATTTTTAGGTATTTTCGGCAAGATTTGCATGTTTTTGGCAAGTTTGACTACCATTGATCGTCGTTGATTACCGTAGACTACGGTTGACCCGTTTGTTTGACCGATTTACACAAATCGACAAGATTGGTAGCCCAGTAACGCTTAAGCGATGATTAATCGGCATTGTAGGCTATTTTTTTCAAAACTGGTTAATTCTATGTAATTCATGTTTAATATTTTGTTTGGTTACAAAAAGAGAGGTAGCAGTGACCGAGCTATGTTTTATCAGCCCTAATTGTCACAAAAAAGTTATCTGGTGCATTTCGTAAAGATTATAAATGTCCTGTAACACTAAAATTTTGGACAATGTACATTTAACAAAACTTAAGACATTTTTATAAATTTACACTAACAAAAAATATTTCTTTTGGTTCACAGTATTCACCATTGTCTTGACTTTCGTGTGAGAATGAGAGTTTTGGAATTACATGGACTCATGGAGTTGCCAAATTATACTACGAGGAATGTTAGTTAGGAATACATTTTGGACTTTTGTATTAAATTTCAGATTTTACATTTATTTAATAAAGAATTTACTCCAAGCTTACATATAGACATATAGTATTGTGCGATAGGTATAAAGAAAATGATACACCTGAATGAAATTTCTTACTATAAAAAATGCATACGTAAATAAAAGGAAATACAAACACGTTTATATTCCTACTCACAGGTATTTGTATTTAATTTGTTTTTTTTTTTTTTTTTTGCAATTTCAAATGTTGAGAAATAAAAATATCATCACCAATCTATAGTTTTTTTTTTCTAATCAGATTATATATAATTGATTAATATCATGTGCTTTATCATACTATAAAAATGTTTAAGTAAATGCAGTTCAAAGTGCCAACTGATGGTTGATATTATCATTTGATTTCATATAGATTACATGTTTTAAGGTTACTGCAACTATATATTTTCTTAAAACTTTCTAATACACGCATCAAAGTAGCTAGTAATTAATACAATGCTACATCAAGTATTAGTTAAGTACTAACAAAAAATTATTTTAATAATAATAAGTAACCTATAAAGTGTATAAAAATAAGACCATAAACCATGAAATCAATAAGTAAACATAGTCTTATACTCTTATTACAATTTACAATGGAGAGAACTTGGCACCAGGACTAACAAAAAAAAAATCTGTGTACAAACTAGTAGCTTTCCTCTATATATAACTGATTTAGCAAAAAAGTAAACCATTGATGAATAACTGAATTCAAGAAATCATCAAATCTTTCTCAACGACATGAAGACGGCTAAGGTTAGAATCCGAGACTCATCTAATCAAGTAGCTATAGCTTAGATGGCGTAAATCTTCATACCTGTCAAGTGAGCAATGGCGCCTTTGAGAAGCTCGTTAAGGACAATGTCGTCCACCGCTTCCAGGAATATAAGTGCAGCCTGATGGACCCGAAGGCGTAACAGGTCCTTTAGGAAGAGACTGAAATACAAGAGAGTTTGTGTTCTTTAAATCGATCATATCGTTCTTTATATGCAAAACTCTACCAGCTTCAATGGGGTTTGTGTACACCAAAAAAAGAAGTGCTAAGAAAGCACAAACAATGGTAAGCGACTTCATTTTTGTGAACTAGCTTTTAAATAATACCAACTTATGGTCGAGCATTATATATAGATCACCATGCATGTAGGCATTAGGTAAGTTTCTTAGTGTAAACGTTTCAATATTTGACTGTTGACTTAATGAACACTATTAAATAATTTCAAACGTTTTTTATTGTTGAATTAGTCATGTGAAAGAAAAATATATTTATACGACTTTGGTGGATTCAAAATCCCCTGGTTTACCATCCTACCTTTATTTTAATAGAAACATTCTTTGTGTAATGAAATTAACTCAGAGATTGAGGTAAAAGTATTGACACGTCAGAAAATGTATAAAAAAATACGCTTTTACGTACACTTATATGTGCATTACGTTTTATTTTTTCTCGTGGGCAAAGGAAATTTAATTAATGATAGATATGTAATCATTGTTAGATTTTTATCAAATCCCGTGAAATATTATGTTTTATTAATCCACAATTTATAATAGTGACTACATATGAAACTCTATAAACTCTAAATCTACAAACGGGCTTAGACCTATTTATCTTATAATACTCTATCGCAATTCGAGCGGCGAAATCGTGAAAGCTCAGATTAGATAAGAAAGCTAAAAAAAACCTAAAAGCAATAAATTTTTTGTTGAAAAGACGTTCGACGGCAAGCGAGAAAAAATATTCATTTGCAGCAGCAAAAACAAAATATGGATGTAGCAAAGCAAAACGAGTATAGCAAATAATTAATTTTGATGATAAACTTTCGACTGCAAGCAGAGATTAATCTTATTCATGCAGCAACACTAACAGCAAAGAAACAAAATAAAAGCAAAGAAAAGAAAAAAAAATTGAAATGAGATAAAATGATAAAGGATAAGGTTTGATGAATAGGCATAAAGGAAGCGGCTCACTTTAACCACCTAAATCTGCATATCATATCAAACCTGCTCCGATACCATCATATTAGATTGATAAAACGTCATAAAATATTATGTCATATATTTGAGTCGACATATTTGTTTGTACATGTTGAAGTCACAAACTTGTAACACATTTTGGGTTATGTTTGTGCAAAACTGAAATTAAATTAACTAAACAAAGTAGTTGGACCAAAAAAGTAATTTTGTCCAGTCTTATTTGAAGCACACGATAAGTTGTTCACAAACACCGTAACTGCTGTCATATTTGCCGTACTTTAAAACATTAATGTTAGAGTTGGACCAAACAACAACAATAGTCATAGAGTCTGATATGAGAAGAAAATTAATTACCTATTTGAGATTTTACATTAAGGTTTTCTACCAAATTAAGAGTTAGCTATTGTTGACGGTTTCAGCGTTAGAAAATTACAGTTGGACCAAACAACAACATCTGTAAAGTCGACCTTATGTGAGAACATATGCCCTATAGATATTTTTCATGAGATAGTTAATTAAGACAGTGTCTGAGAACATATGCCCTATTAGGTATGTTTCATGAGATAGTTAGTGGGCTTGAGTCTGAGAACATATGCCCTATAGATGTGTTTCATGAGATAGTTAGTGGGCTTGTGTCTGAGAACATATGCCCGATAGATAGAAATGAATTTATTTGAAAAAAAGGAATTACGTTTAGAGAAGTGATATTCTTTTGTTTAGTTGTGGAAATATTCTTTTGTTTTTCCGTTTTTTAATTCTTTGACAAAGGAATCCAGAGTTTTGAATTCCCGTTTAGATAGAGTCAATATTTTTTCCTTTTAAAAATATGAAAAGATGTTAGACGACGGCGAGGATGGAAAGTGAAGATGTTACCAATAGTGATTAGTGTTAGAATGAGATACTTGAATGGTGGATTGGTAAATCTCGTCTATTTTTTAAGGGGTTTTTGGCTTTAAATAGCCACGTACTTTCTCAAATGTACCCATATGGTACGTGTACTAAATTTATTGCCCATATCATACACGAATTTTGCATTTCGTGTCAATATGGTACGTAAACTGAATTTTCCACCTGTTTAACAGGCTAAACGCTTACGTGGCATACACTATTCATCATCTTCTCAAATGTACCCATATGCAAAAGTGAAAAATGATGGATTGGAGTTTTCATTTTTCTAGTTAAAATTTGAAAAGTGATAGATTCCACTTTTTTCGAAAATTGTTAAAAAAAATTGACTAAACGGGTATTGGTTTTTTCATTTTTATATTAAAAAATTCTTGAAAAAATGAGATGTTTTTCAGCAACTCAACACACCATCGCTATTTAAAAAAAAACAAAAAGAACTTCTCTATCCAAATTAATCTTATTTAAAAAGCGTTTTTTTCCCTTTTCTACAACAAAAACGTAAGCTCTATAAAAGGTTATCGTATAACTCATCGAAGGATACCTAAGTCGTATAAAACCTGGGCTTAGAAGTCTCAACATTATCGAAATTATAAGCTTTAGAACCGCATCTTAGGTACATTTAGTAATCACACATACTAGTCGAACTGAGACTTCCTCTGCATTAGAAAAATGTCAAGGTTTCACGACGAAACGCCTCAATCCAACTATTTCGTACTAATTCATATACCAATGATCAAACATAAAAGACACTCGGAAAACCCCTCAAACGTAACGAAAACCCGATTCAGTTTCACATTTTAAGCATTCCAATTCCATATCCATATCATGAAACAATCACACCAGATCAGACAGACAGACACCCATGTTTGTAAATTACAGGCGACACTAACAAGGTTGTGATTATTAAAACCTGAATCTAGTAAACATTGATACTAGTAAATGTAAATACCAAATCCGAATTCATGGGATGAACAAAACATAAAAGAAAAAAAAACATTTCTAAAATCACTCTTTGAAAAAAAAATGAAATGAAATAAAAAAGTTTTTCTTATCAAAGTGTTACAGCCTCACTCCAAATCTAAAAAGACCAACATCATTTCCTTCTTAACATATGTTATTACAACCGAATAATATTTCATCTGTGTAACCGACTCTGTAACCAGCTCACTGACCGTTCGATGGTCTGTATGTGTAACCGTTAACACCCATCGTCAAGTTTGAATAATCAGGTGGCATGTGATACGAGTATCCGTCACCGAGATCCATATTTCTCAATCCAAACGAAAGATCCGATCCACCAATCTGCCATTGGTTTTGCCCCATTCCATCCATCTGTCCATTCATATAATTCTGCTGTAAATTCGGTTGTGGGGCCAACATTTCTCGTGAAAAGTCAAACCCGCCACCGTAACTGTGTTGGAACTCGTCATGGTAACTCCGAGTTCGGTCAAACCTACACGAGCTTGTTGAAGGACTCTGGTCAAGTGAACCATTGATATCCCCAGGGAAAGTGTACTGATGACTAAGATGACGCAGCCCATTGTGAAAAGACGAGCCGATAGTTGACGCAATCGGCATAGCATACTCATCATCGAGTAAATCATTAATGATATCAAGGTGAGGGAATTCGTCACCTAACATACCTTGGGGCTGAGGCCGCGCAAGTAAATTGTCCCTTTGAGGTGATTCCATCCATTGGGACCCGTTTTGTATAACAAGATCGGGATTCATCATTCCGAATGAAAAACTCGGTCTGATGGAATTGTTGGAATCTACCCTTTCAGGTGTTTGTGGTAGAAAAACAGGCTGTGAATACGAGTGGGAATGAGGCTGACTGAAACCAGTGGAAGCAGCAGAAACAGGACTTCCCATCATAGCATTTCGATAGGACGACGGAATATAACTCTGAGCCATCGGTGATGGGTCGGGTCCAAGATAACCAGCTGCACTTGCGGAACGAGATAGTAATGGTCCAGGTTGAGCCATTGAGACAACTGGGGTGGTAGTGGTACCAGCAGAAGCAGTAGGTCTAGACCCTTCAGCTAAAGGTGCACTCAAAGGCCTTGACACGGGTGGTGGTACTGCTTTAGCCGACGGCTTCTCAACCAAAACCGACACTGGCTGCACTGGAACTTTGTCGGCTAGCCTGGACGAATGGTGTGCCACAGAAACTTGGTGGACTATCGAAGGCTTTTCTGTCGGTTTCTGGGTCACGGTATTATGAGTGTGGGGTTTCTCGGTGCTATGGACATTTTCTGAAGACGGTTTTTTAGTAATATCAGAATCAGAGGGTGCACTCTTTTTTAATTCAGATTTCTGAAGGGCTCTTGGCGAAGCTTTTGATGGGCTTTTGGGTGAAGATGGTGTTACAGGAACAACGATCTTTTCTTTTGAATTTTTTTCGGGTTCAACCTCATCCTTGATGCTTAACTTCTTTTGCAATGTAACAACTTCTTCCTATGTTAAAAAAAACACAAAACTATATATAAAAAGCCAGGAATTAACGTTCCATTTCAAATATGCAATTTAGATAATCAAGATTAGCATAAAAAGCAGAGGCAACTTAATTTTTCATTTGTCCCATTTTGTACATTTTTTTAAAACAAGTCATTAAAGATGTCTTTTGTGCAGTTTGAGCCACTTGATAGCCATAACGCGTAAAAATTAGGTCCCAAAAAAGATAATTTTATATAGAAATGCTAGCTTTGCCCATAAAAATGTAAGATCTGTATATAATGTTAAGTTCTATACTTGCGTTGAGAATTTGTAAGCACATGCATTATAAAAAGACCCAAAACAGACCCACAACCATCTTTTAACAAAGTGGGTGTACTGTGTACGAAAGAAGGTAAAATGACTAAAACGAAACTGATAAGGTATATTGTAATTTTATGCAAAGCAGACCCGAAAGAGATATAGTATCATACCACTTTCTTGACGACATCCTGTTCAAGCCACTTCAACCTATCCTGCAATGAGACTGCAACCGCATCACGCTCTGCTTCATCACTTGCTTGTTGTCTGTTTGCATAATTCGCATAGTTCGCACGTAAGGTTACTTCACTGCTAGCATTTCCTCGCTTCACTTTCCCTCTACACAATATTAAAACCCAAGATGTTACATACAAAACCAAAAATCAAAACGAAAATTAAAAAAAAAAATCTTTTTTTTTCTAACCTGCTAGGTGAACTTTGGCTTTTTTGATTATGATGTGAATTCCCTCTGTATGGCCCACTAATCACAACTGAAGGCAGTGAATCTGTTGAGCATGTAGAAGAACTATCATCCATTACAGAATGACTCTTTTGCCCTCCGTTTTGAACATTAACGACAGCACTCCTACATGCTTCAGTGGGTGGATGAGGTTCGGAAGTGTCCGTATCCCAATTAACAGGGCTTGAATCTATATCATCTGAATCAGGACGAACAAGTGCTTCGGCAGCACAATCCACTGAATCTGAAACATCAGAAACATCCTCAATTGTATCTGATTTCTTAAGCAGGTCTGAATCCTCAGTTGGGCTTGGAGGTAGGGGTTTTTCCTCTACTATAATACAAGGCTTTTCATCTCGTCCTTTATCCTTTGATTTCCGATTATTGTTTCTTTTCTGCTTCGCCTGGGTCGAAAAGAGAAATTGAACCTTACATAAAATCTAAAGTTACATGAACTTGGGTTAGATACGAGTTATTGTCTAATAGAAAAAATACCTGTTTTTTCTTAGCTTTTTTTTCTTTATCTGATGTGCGTTTTGCTTTCTGTTCACTCTCAGCCATCCATGCTTCCTCTTCTTCACGTATGAGTTCCTCTTGCCGCTTCAAAGCAACAGCCTCTTGATATGCTCCTTCTATTTTACTGGTGTATCAAATCCGTATTAAGAATACTTGTAACAAAAACTTGAGAACGCAAATCCAGAAAGAATCCAGAAAATCCAACTTCCTTCAGCATAGACACTAAATTTTTAAGTAAAATTTCCATATTCCAACAAAGACTATTACTGGACCATTTACCCGAATATATGAGCCAGGACAAATATTTCGATAGTTCTACGCCCCAATTCAGTGAGACGCCTTTCATCACGCTCAATAGAATCCTTGCTAAATTCCTCCCCAGAGCCACCATCCTACGCACACCAAAAGACCACCACATCAGGATCATTAAATATATTTTTTTCTATCCATTTTCTTAAATTCTAACTTTCAAGAATGGGTCAAATTTTCCAACTCTCAAAAAGTAGGGGTTTTTTTTGCATAAAATAACAAGACTTTTTCTAATGTCATGTTTTAGTCAATTTGTAACTTGAATTCTAAGCATTAATAAAGACACTAAAGTTACATATAGATCTAACATTTATAGGAATAATTTTGAGTCGTATAAAAATCGTCATCTTTATTAATGACTCAGATTTACCAAAAACAATGACTATAACAAGACAAATGAAGGGATATATTGGTAATATATGCAAAAAACTAACCCAAAAAAAACCCCTCTAAACTATACAGCATTTTACTGACCTTAGTCCTGTTTTGGTTTTGAGGACCTTTTTCATCTTTTGGGGGCAACGGTTCCAAGGCTGCCCTCTCAAGCAATAACAAAACATCATCAACAAGAATAAATGTGTCAGTCTCCATCCGGACAACGGGTATAGGTACTTCTTCGGCATCAGATTTTCCTTTGACTTTCTTGGTCTTGGTTTGACTTTGACCTTCAAGGGCTTTTAATCCACTGTATAAAGAGTCCATCACCAAAGTTGATGTGACTTCTTTTTCAATAAAGAATTGCTTTACGATTATTTTTAGTATTGTATCTGATTTTTCCTTTGACATTCGGCGCCTAGAGTTTTGATCAATTCCCAACCAGAAATTGCAGAAACTGTAACGATGGGAAAGTGAAAAATATTGTTACAAATTTGTTGTTGTTAAGAAGGTGAAACCTATCTGCACATAGTAATATTTTCCACTGAGAATTACATACCTTGACCATCTAACTTTATCTTCTATCAACTTCCCGAGTCTTCCTCTTCTTTCTTCCACAAAGCGGCGGCATATTTGCTCTACATTTGACAAATATACCCTTACAAGCTCTCTTCTGTATTGACAGTCAAGGCATCGGAAAGGACGATCTGCTCTTTCCCTACAAAACCATTAGCATGTGTTTGCCTTTCAGAAACTCATAAATTTATATCTAACAAGGAGAGTACATATTAAAAACAGACATAAAGCCATAAACATGGGAAAGCCCGATATAGATTCTACAGCATTGTACACCCCTATAAGTACCTGCATGTTGGTTTAAAAGTTAATATATACATTAGAAAATAAAATCTCAAAAGATGATTCATTGTGGTGATTTTAATGTGTGAAAATAGTACATTTGAAGTGACGTGAACTTTAACGTCTAATAAATACCAACAGAAAAAAGCCGTCTATTCTAATCTAAATTAATATGCAAAATAAAACCGAATAGAAGACATATGGGGGTGAACACCAGAGGGTCATGCAGCATGAAAGAGTCCTAGGAAGTGACAGAGTCTGGATGTGACAGTGCGACTTATGTATGCTATATACCAGATATAATGTCCTTTTGGAAAAAGTGACATATAGATAGCTAAAATGCAAGTAACAAAAGATACACCAGATACTTAAGGACTAGTAATCACAATCATTATGCAACCGGAATAAAGCCTACATACATGGAAAGAAAAACCGGACATCATAGTGATCACATTTGTCTTATGAATATAATATAAATTGACTTGAGCCTCAAGTCACAGAAACTCTACTCTTTCATCTCTAAATGTACAAAATAAAAACATGCTGATTGGTAATGTTTTAAAAAGATGGATTTCTTCACATCGACCACGCGACCCTGGTTCAAAAGTATTAATTAGTAATAAATAACAAAACACTCGCAATCAAGCAACATAACTATAGGCGGCAATTGGCAGCTTGTATCTTAAACAGATACAACTCAACGATATCCATCTCTTCATGCATGTATGCATGAGACTGACTCTCAAAAAGGTTCATCTTTGCTAGAAATATCAGCTTGTCTCCAATTTTGTGAAAATTTAACAGACAGCCAAATAACGGATACAAGGGTTTTCAGCCCATAGATCTTTCAGCTGACAGGTCGTTTATTTTTCATACCAACCTTTTTAGCCTCATAAATCATGAAAGAGATTAACACTACAGAACTGATACTTCAATTTTAACTTTTAATGAGAAAAGAGTCCTGAAACATGTGATCAATCCCAATATCTTTCAGTAAAGCTAATATTAAAGATCAGATGACTTGCAAATGTTACCAGACTAAATGCTTTTAAAGTTCATTATTCATAGCATGGTACCCGCGCGTTGCGGCGGCGGGTACCAAGTAATTAAAATTTCTAACAAATTTTTATTATTACATGTTTTTCTTGATAACAAGTTTACGGATGGCGGGAAAAAATAACTTTCACCACACCCTCCACACTAATCGCATTTATCGAAAAAAGTTTGAAATTTACAAGTACGAAATTGTGTAAATGATTTTGTAAACAAAAATGACACTAACAAAGAAGGGAAGTGCGAAAGACGCAGACAATTTAAGGAAAGGAAAAGATGTCGGCAATTAAAGGAGTATAAATATAATTTGTCAAATTAGTTGAGATATTGAAGGGCATATTAGTCATTTACATGTGCTGAAAATTTCAACAATGGTCTTCATGCTTAATATGTAGTTAAGATAAGATTTCTGAAAAACAGAACTAAAAAACAGTGGTGTTAATGCAATATAACTTACAGAAGATATGTAGTGTTAACATAGAACTACCTAACTATACTAAACGTGTTGAACCAGCTACTATATTCTAATTTTAGAAGGGAAAAAGGGAGTGAAGCATTAATGCTCGGATAAGTAACATTGATAAATAAATCTATAAAAACAAAGTAACTTATAAGAAAAGCTGCAGAAGATTATAAATTTTAATCGAGTGTTTTTCGACTAAGTAAAATAAATCCACATAAAAAGCCACTCCATTTAGTTGTTTATTGTCCAGGGTTGCTTTTTTCAAATTATGAGTAAAGTGCAAAGTGATAACAGCATTCTGAAGTACTTATAACTTATAAGCATAAAAACCTTAATTATATGTATTTGGTTCTTCTATTGTAAACCGTTACTGATAAGATTTAAAAATTAGGCTACAAACCTGATAACTTGAACTTGAGCTTTTATTATGAGGGTGTCGCCATCAACAAACCCATCCATCACTTTCGATAACTCCATAAACTTTTTCCATCCCCAGTCATGCTCTTTCTTCCAGAAGCGATGCAATGTATCTGCCAAACACATCACGTGAACAGCCATTAGCCAACAATAATATGTAGCCTAAGTGCCTAACAAGTAAAACAATAATGACGACAAGAAGAAAAGGGACCAACCCGAATATTTTGATTTTTTGGGGTCTTTATTCACCACGGCTATTGTGAATTGTGCAAAATGACTCCATCCTGCGTCCATAGAAGGGAGTTAATCCACAAACAAATTAAGCAAGCATAAATAACAAAAGCTAAAATCCAAAATGTTGCTCAATCATACCTGGAAGAAGCTTGTCATGATTCGCAACACAGAGAAATAAAGACAGATGATTGCAGACATCACACCCCTGAGGGTAGATCAAAATGTACCTAAAAGCCACAGCAAAAAATATTTACTAAAATTGGAATGTGCAGTTATTTACGTTTACACCAATGCCTACAATATGCAATGAGTACACCATCACAAAAAGTAATAATAGAAATAACATACCATTTGTAGCCGCCAACCTCAAACGCATTACTACGAAGTTCTCTCTTGTTAATCTGTGAAAATTTGTCTATTTTCCATGTATACTTTCCATATAGCTGATGAGGTTTCAGTCCTGCGTGTCCGTAAAATCGGTATGAAAAACCATACCTACATCAATTGCCTAGACACCACCCTCAAAATATAATATTAACTACTGTATGTTACGTGTTGATCTTTCTATCGATATCATGTTTCATGTCAGTTACATAACAAATGCCTAAAAAGGTATGTAGGTGATGTAACACTTGATAGGTTACTGATAAGGCTATAACAACCATGAGCATAACTGAATTTCATTATTTATCTCTTTTATAAATAACGTAAGACAGAGAACAGGCGAGTAAGCAGACTTCTAAAAATGCACTTTCGCAATGAAAAAATATATGTTTATCGTTAATAAGAATATAACGTGCAAGGGGGAAAAGGCTATGAGTGCAGAGCGCGCATAATAGTTTAACCAAGTGTTTTATACTATAAACTCTAAGAACACTTCCGTTACATATAGTGCATTCATTTCATGGGTATCATGCTTCAAATCAGTTACATACTTACATAGCTCGTACAAAATCCTATGATTCAAAGCGATCAAATAGGTTACCTATAATGAATATGTATATATGTGAATTTTAGAAGTTCGGCTTGCTGCAACCAACAATTGACGTAACTCATAAAAGTTTAAACGACTAGCATTAGCATCAACATTTCTACTTTATACATATACAACATCTACCTTATCTAAAGGAAAGACTAAAAAAACAGAACCATACCACAATCATCATCATCGTCAGTATCCCAATACGGAGGTGACGTTGAAGCAATCCCATTCTCCACCTGCTCAGACGACCGCCATTCCGCCAACGCCTCACTAGACCGCCCATTCGACATTCCATCTAACGATCTTCCAATCCCCGAATCCTCACTCGAACTCCCCGCCATTTCTCCACTTCACAAAACTCCCTAATCCCTCCTCCAATTTCCCCTAAAAAAACATCAATAACAAAATTAGTCCCCAAACCTTAATTTAATTAAAACCAATCAAATTAACCAAATTTAACAAAATCTTGAATAAACCCTAATCACATCATCCAATAAAAACCCAAAAACCAATCAAATAAAATTAAATTAAACCAAAAAAACATCACTACACATCACTAAAACACAAAATAATCAATACCCATATTAAAAAAAATCCAATCTTTATCAAAAATAACAAAACCCTTTTTCATATAAATCAAATTAAGTAATAACCCATAACAAATTACATGCAAAAGAAAAAAAAAACACCCTAATTAGAAAACGAAAAAATATCATCTGGGTATTAATCAATTCTCAAGATTAATTGATGGATCAAATGAAATTAAACCTGAAGATTAATAATAATAAAAGAAATTGAAGTTGTTGTAAGAGAAGCTGATTTTAGGTCTAAGAAAGATGAGAGAGAAAGTTATAGATTTGAGGTACAAGTAGCAGCAGCAGACTAAAAGGGCAATTTTTTTTTTATTATTACATAAGAGTATGTATATGTTGCATAAATAGAAACTTTTTGTGAAATTTATGTAGGAATACTTTCTAAGGTTGGTTATTTTGATAGACGTATGTGCTATGTGCCTATGTTGTATTTTGTATTTAAAGTTTTATTTGTATTAAATCAATGTTACACCAGATTTAGACATAAATGATGAATTAAGTAATAATTTTATTATTGCGATTTTAAGTATATTATATGCTTTTCTTAAAACATATAATGTTTTTCTATTATGTTATTTATATTTTGCTCCGTGTAAATCAATGTAAACAAAAATTTTATGGTGACTACTCCTAGCATAGTATGGTCCTTCCTGAATTATACATAGGTGATCAGGCTATGCATAATTTAGGAACTAACGATAATATGCTCATTTCGTCAAACTAGTGTTATATGTTTAAAATCTTATAGGGTATAAACGATGTAGTTTATAAGGTAGCAAAATAGTTCGTAATAATAAAAACAAGGTAGTTTATATAAAGTACTAAGATATTTTTGTAAAATATCAGAAAAATATTTTATGAGAGTAAAGCAAAAAAGTTACAAAGATTACGTACGGAATACAATATAAACAGTAAGGGGTTTATAATATGGTAACAATTAGTTTACGAACTAACAACCCAGTAGTTTATAAAGTGACAAAGTAATAGTTTGTGAAAGACACGAAAAAAGTTAAAAGATTACAACGACAAAGATCGATAATTAACCGACTGATAGTTAACAGAACTACTACAAACATAGTTCATGAGGTGACAACGAAATGGCTTGTAAGATGACTACAAGTTAGTTTACATTTGGGTGGCAAAAGATATAATAAATAACTGCAAAATAGGTTATAAGATGGAAACAAATTAGTTCATTAAATGATAGCCAGATAAGCTATAAGGTAATAGTGGGATAACTATAAGATATTAACAAAGTGGTTTGTAGAATGATATCAAAATAGTTTATAAGGTGTTTGTGAAATGGTTTATAAAATTATGGCAAAAGAGCTTATAAATGACGATGAAATAGGTTAAAAGATGAAAAATGATTTAGTTTTTTTAAAATGATTGCAAAAATGGTTTATGAGATGATAGTAGGATAATTTATGAGATAATGGCAAAATGGTTTATAGGACGACAGTATAGTGATTAATAAGTTGTTTAGCAAAAACGGTTAGTAGACTGATGGAAAGTAGTTTATAAAAGAAAATATTTTTGTTTACAAGACGACACTAGTGTGGTTCATACAACAACATCCAAATAGTTTATACTAGTAAAACGGTTTATAATATAATGGCAAACGAGTTTGTGAACGACGACAAAATTAGTTAAAAGATACAGACAAGTTAGTTTGTAAAGTGACTGTGAAAGTAGTTATGAGATGGCACTAGAACAGTTTATAAAATGTCGGTGAGACAGTTTATGTTAATGAAGTAGTTTATAAGATTCCTACCAAAAATGGTTTATAGGATGACAGGAAATCGAATGAAAACTATAAAAACTAACGAAAATGGTTTATAAGAAAATAGCAAAAATGGTTTGGAAGGCGCTACAATTGCAAAGATCTTCTTTATAATTTAGAAGTGATAGCAAAATGGTTTATAGGGTACGACTAACAGTTTATTAAGTATGGTAACAAAAATGTGCTTTTAATAGAATGTTAGTATAAATGGACATAAACGCAGTCAGCAAAATGGTTACAGAAGAACTGATTGTAAAATAGTTTAAAAAAATATCTAAAAAATTAGTTTATTAGTTACAATGGTACCTGGTTTTATCAAAATGAAATGTTAAAGGGTTTATAAGGTGCTAAATAATCCGGGAAGATCTTACTAAACGGTATTTGTACTCAGTCTGAAAAATAGCATATAACGCGACAGACTATACTGAATATACAGATACCACTAAAATAGTTCAAAAGATAACCTCCAATAGTCTATAAACACGAGAGCGGTTTTATAAAAATAATAGTGATATGGGTTGTAAGACGGTATAACAAATTTAAGGAGACATACATAAATTATTTTTAGAAATTTGAAGTGTAAACTAACGAAATCTTCCTGACACAAAATGAACCGATTGTTAGAAACACATCACACCATACCCGAAATTCCATAAGGTAGTACTAGTGCTATAGCTCTAATGTTACGGTACAAATCTACTTAGTTCTACTAGGTACATAGTAAAAACTCATCCCTTAAGTATCAACATTATCTCTGACGACCTTGGAGTTCTCGCGAGCTTTTACTTTTCAACTATGGTTCGCACGGTTCAAATTTAGACAATCACTCTTGTAATGTCTCGATTTTCCACACTTATAATAGGTATTTACGGTTTCTAATTTGCCATTGCGGCCACTAAGTTGTTATTAAAACGGGTTACCTACAATCTCTAGTCATGTGGCCAACTCTCTCGCAGTTATTGCACTTCACAGTTCATGGCCTAGTGTGGCGCAATTTACGCTTATTGTAGAAGGGTAACTTTCCTACATATCTATTTTTTGTTATTTGGTTTAGCAGTGTAAGCTCTCGCGACCTTTTGTCGTTTATCTTGTTGTTGGCATTCCTTACCATCTCGGTTCCCTAACGTACGACCTGATCTAATTAGTCGTGAGCCATGCGGACTTTTTCCTCATAGACAGCAACAGATTTAATAGCATTAGCAATTCGTCGGGTTACAATACACTCGATCCTCGCGGAACTCATTCCTTGTCTCGTTGTCGGTATTTTCTTCAAATTCGAACGGAGTAAATAAAATAAGTCGAATTTCAAAAGTCGTGTTTAAAAAAAAATGGAATGTTATGAGGTGATGGGTTAAAGTTGTGTGCGAATTAATCGGCATGTTTCTAGAAGTTACGAGAATAAAAAATTAAACGAAACCAGATACGTAAGTTTTCACAGTATGGGCCGGGTTTCAAAGTCGAATAGTATTCATAAATCGGTGGGGTCGACAACTGTAACTGTTTTCAAAGTGATCTAAACGGTATAATGTAAAAGCCGTAAAAAGTTTAAAAAGACCCATTGTATTATGCATGTAAGTTTAGAAAGTAACAGACAAATGTTTTAACTCGCAATGTCTTAAAATAAACAAATCTATTGTGTCCACTCACAAAATCTTAGAGAGAAAGTCAAATATATATATATATATATATATATATATATATATATCTATATATATATATATATATATATATATATATATATACATACATATATACAACTTCCATATATGTAAATGGGGAAATATACGTAAGGCAAACGTAAACGCAGAGAAGAATTGACGCAAGACAAATGTAAGCTCATAGCAAAATTGAGCTCAAGGGCAAAAATAAACGCAAAGAAACATAATGCAGGGAATGATAAACATAAGGCAGAGATAAACCCATATCATAGCATGTTCAAGGCAAAATGGTACTCACGTATATGTTATAGCAAAAAAACACGTATAAGCATATGTAAAAACACGTAAGGATCACATACTGGTTATAGTCCAGACCTAGTATATACTACCTGGTTCTCTATAACCTTGGCTCTGATTACCAATCTGTCACACCCCCAAACGGGGCCTGGACGGAATACGTGTCCGGGGGCGTGACGTCATAATATACATCACACAAGATACAAAGAACGACCACTAAATGGGACATTTTAAATATTCAACACTCTTTGTAATTTATTAAAATTTGAATAAGTCTTACGAATATTTGAAAATGTAATTTTAAAACGTTGTGGAAGCAAAATTAAGTATTTTTAAAATACAAACGAGTATGAATGATAATAAAGTCTTGAAAGAAGAATATCCACATAGCACTTATACTCCACATAGCACATACGGGAGAAGTCCAAAGCTAAGTTAACCATAAAAACAATCTTAAAACGACACATAAAGGTTGTGTAATACATAGGTTTATTCAACGTAATAAATGAGGACACCACTAGTTTATCCAAGAACGTATGTGACCGTTATAACAGATACAACTTCACATAAAAAGTTATTTACTTGCAAACCATGACACTGAAGCTAATACTGAAAGATAGCATGTACATTGCTATAAGTATTTTCTTGCCCTTACAGGTGTCCGACCAAAGACCACCTAACCAGTTTCGACATGACATATATCCGTTTAATCGGGAGCCCCGTGGGTAGTGAGCGCTACTCACCCGGATAGGGATAATTAGTCCCAATAGATCTATTTATTCACTCGCATGCTTTTCCCTCATCAGGTCCTCCAAGTCACGAAATTGATCAGGTCATGATAGTTCGGCGCCCAAATGAGGGTCTTAACATGCTACTTAGTCAATACTAAATAGGTGGAATCTCAAATTTAGTCCTATGTCCAGGTTTTAAAAACAAGCAATGTTTCTCACGACCCAGTATAAAAACAATTAATCAAACGAGTAAAAGAGTTGGGCTATGAACTCACCTAGAGTTGGTGAAGTGATAGGGTAAATGTCTAGAATATGATCACGCGAAAACGAATGACGGTACACGAACGTAACCTAAGAGAATATAGGTTTCGTCTTAGTCAATCGTAATGAAAGGAATTATACATATATGTTTAAACATCCGGTTTTAGTGGTTGAAGGTATATTTATATATATATAGAAATATATAAATATATTTATCTATATATAATACATAGAATGTCAATTTATAACGTTCAAATAAAATATAATTTTACATATATATTGTTTGGCGTCATTTTAACCCATAATCCCAAATAAAATGATTTAAAACCTTTTGTAATTATGCCTTAATATCTTTATTTTTATCTATTACCCGGCAGGTCACCCATTTAGTGCTTTCCCTCACACGAGTCAGCTTAACTGTCGGTGCTTAAATTAAATACGTAGGTAGAAAACGTAAATAAGTAATTTAATTTATTTACATGGTTTTATGTATATTATTTATCGTTTATAAATAATATGTTTATCGGAAAAGTCTTATAAAAATATATTTTCACAATTTAATCTAAGTATATAATTCTTACAAAATTTCGGCATGACCCGTTCGTGTTTACATGTTTTCCAAAGTCATGGACTTTATTTAAAACCATTTTCAAATCACTTTCAATCCGCTTTTCGTAATTACAAACTATACATCATCAAATCTATTATTATTCGCAACGTCCAACGTTTAAAATGAGTTAAACGTATAACGTCTAAGTCGTACACTATTAAATAAGCTATTCATGAACTTATTCAATAAGCTACACCGTAGCTTTACGCCTTGGTGTATTGTATTTATGTTGGGCCTTGGCCCGTTAAGTCCAAAAATGTAGTTTTACTTATCCATATAGACCGATAAGCAAAACATTAAATAATAAACACGCGACTTAATAATAAGCTATTAATAAGCTCACAATAAGCCACAATAAAATAAGCCGGACCACATAAGCTCATAAATAAGCTCATGGTGTTGGCCTTGTATGTGGGGACGCGGCTATAAGCCCAATAAGCTATATTCGGGCTTATTTATTAAGCCGAATTAGTTTACCGTTTGTCCTTTCAAAATAAGCTAGAAAATAAGCTACTAAAATATAAGCCGAAACAAAATAAGCTAAATAAATACTTCTTCTTCCTTTCTATACTTGGGCCGAACCAAATAATAAGCCCAATAAGCTCGAAATAATTAAATAAGCTTTTCCAAAAGCTTATTATATAAGTCGAATGAAAATAAGCACAAAATAAGCTTAATAAATTTAAGTTACACGAAACAAGCTTGAACAAATATTTCCTTGTGTTTTCTATTTTAGGTCGCAACATATATAAGTCACATAAGCTTAAAAATAATTAAATAAGCTTTCCTATTAGCTTATTATATAAGCCGAATACAAATAAGCTATAATATACTATTTTGATTACATGAAAATAACCACGATCACAAAACTATGATTTCCTTATATTTCTTTTTATTATTTTCGAAATATATGCATAACCTTTTAAGGTTTATGTAGTTTTAAAATCTTTGTTTTTACAAAATAAGTTGTACAACTAGCATATATGCATCAAGATGATTAGGAAAGTACAAGTTATGAAAAGATTTGAAGACTTACAAAGATTGAAGGTTTTTAGAAGGATGAACAAGATTAAAACAACCCAAACGTTGTTTAATAAATACCCGGATGATACAAATGATCAAACCTTCAACAAATCTTCAAGAGTTTTTTTTATCAAAGATGGAAAAATTATGAATTTGTATATGTGTGTGTGTTTTTCGTGGGTTAGAGAGAGCAAGAGAGAAAAGAAAACTCAATTGCTAAGTGTGTGTGAGATATGAATGAGAAAATGGAAGTAACATGGTATTAATATGCAAAGTTTACTTCACACACTAAAAGTGTGTAAGTGTGTGTGTGCATGTAATAAGACAGAGAAAGAGAGGGGATCAAAATGATCTCCCAATCAAATTCAAGCTAGGACAAAAATGATAGTTGCCACTTGTCTTATTGTATTTGAATTTCAAATTGGCATTCAAAGTTTATCAAGGGGTGTTGTTTGGAAGTGAGCTAGCAGGGGGGAGGGGGACCAAATGATTTTTCAATATTTTAAAGTGCTAGTGCTTCTTGCATGATTTAATTTCTAAGCCTTCCATGTTTATGCTTACTTTTAAATAAAACACGGTTCACGCAAGTAACGTAACGAATAACGGTATGATCGAAAATTATGAAATTTTAAATATTTCCCTAAAATATAAAAACATGGCTATTGCCAAAATACTACAATGATAGGTGTCCCGGTTCGCTCCCGGAGACGATTCTCAGATAATAACGGAACAACTTCCCGGTTAAACATAAAAGTTAAACGAAACTTTTAAAAATTCAAATTATTGATCGGAAACGGCTAAATTATTGAACGAAAATTCACGGGGTGTGACACCTTCCATCGAGGACATCATTTCGTCTATTCGAATAGATCGAGAAGGTCAAGTCCGTCGTATCCGTCATGAGGAGGATATTGATGTTCATGATTATCAAATTCTCACTCGTGAAATCATACCAACTTTGAAACCTTTAGAGGAAATCATCCAGGAAAACGTCTTTTGTCTGGGGGTAATCGGGATCATGTTCCCGCGTGTCTTTGTTTTATGCTTTACTGTGCCGTACACTCCGAAAGATTCAATCTTGCCTATTACATGGCAAAACAAATGGAGTGGGTCACTAAGCAAGCTAGGTTAATTCTACCCTATGGTATGCTATTAATCCGTTTGTTTACATTCATCTTGAATGAATATCCCGAGTTGAATAACGAGTCATATGTCTTGTACGATCGTGTCATGACTCCTCTTGCCGCTCAACTAGAGTGAAAACCAAGAAGGGATCATGACATGAGAAGGAGGTCGTCATTCCACTTCTTCTTCTTCCGCCTTCGATCAACCATCCTCATCTTATCTCAACGATGATGACGACAATGGGAATGACGAAGGGACCTCGCGTGCAAGCACTCCTTCCCCCATTCATTATGTCAATTCCTTAACCAATCAAGTTCCTCAAGTTTTTCAAAACCCACCTAATATCGACCCTCACCTTGAACCATTTTACACCCGCCAAACCAAAATCATCAAGCGTCAAGTACAATTACGAGATGAGCATCGTGGTGGAGTAAGGTCAATCGGAAAAAGTCTTAGATGGTTGTGGAGAAACATGAAGAAGTGAGCAATAAGGGAAATTGCTTTATGACATTATTATCTATATTATTTACTAATATATTATGATTATGTGTTGTAAAACTTATGCATATTTAATTATAACTTAGTACTTAGTATGGGCAACTTAGCTTGCTATGGATGATCTTTCGATTTTATCATCCTAAACCAATGCTTGCATGCACCTTGATAGACTTTTGCTATATATATATATATGATAATATGCATGCTTATCTTTTGATCAAATTTGCCTACATATGTTTCCCTCATAGAACTCAAGATAATTGATATTGTGAGGTTAGATAATGAGTATTAGATGATTCATGATGAAATAGAATTGACTCAAAAAGGGAAATTTAGAAAAAAAAATTATCAGGAAATTCTGGAAAAAGTTTTCTATCTCCAGAAAACGGCCCCCTAAAATACTGGGCGGCCCCCTAATATATATGGGACCGCCAGTAATTAAGGGACCGCCATCAGAGGTCACGGATTCTTCTACTGTGACCTTCTGAATTTCTGTGCAGTTACCCACTATCCCATCTAGGCACAACTATAATTTTGCATTTGACAAGACACCCTTTTGGAATCTAAATCTTCAAACCCCATGCCTTACTTCTTCAATCCATTTCTTCCACCTTAAATCATGAACTCAAATCTATCACAGTACTTCATCACCTCATTCTACCATGAATTCCACCAATGCTTCCTCATCTAATCCTTCTAAGAAAATCAAACTCACCATAATTCCTCCTAGATAATTATTTGTCAACGATAACTATTGATGTAGATATCATCACCACGCTTCTCCTACAGTACAACCTGCCTCATCTCCAACTCCTCTATATGCACCATCAAAAAACACATCACTAATCAAAATCATTAAGTCAAGAAAACACATCTTCTTCCTTTCACTTCAAAACTTCAAATTTCACCACCATCTTCACATGAACCAACTTCTCCTCATCACTTGAACCCCCTGCTCTAACAACACTTTGCAAGGTACAATTCGATGTCATCCAAGACCTCACATCCTCAACCACTTCAAAGTCATCCTTCCTTGGACATCACACTTTCTTTGTCCCTAATCACCCCTCTTGATCTCACCACCATCTCAACCACAACCTCAACCACCTATCATGGGTCATCCTCTTTTCTACAACTATCATGGGTCAACTTGAATTTGTTGTTCTCACAACCGAAACCTTTTCTTCACCCTAAGAGATAAGATGAATATCATGTTTGCTCATCTTGAATATCTTCTTACTACCGCAATCACTTCACACTTTCCACCTCCATCTTAAAAATATCTAAATGTTTTCATAAACGTGAAACCCCAAACCTTTTGCTTAAAAAGTCATTCTTTATAAATCATGAATCATTTAAGACTGATTGGTGAAATTCACACTGTATATATATAATATATTAAAATATATAAAATATATATAAGTCTAAAAATCAACAAGAGCAATGATACCGAGAAGTAGTATAGAGTGTTCCCGGGTCGTTTATCCCCAACGAGACTGGAATGGAAAATCGATACAATCGAAGATTTGAGTTTGAAGGAAGGAATTAGTTTGGGAAGTTGAAAAAGTCAAATTAGATAATAACGAACTAAAACGTTTAAGAAAAACCTAGAAATTATGAAATTAAACTAGAAAACGAGAGCCCGAATCCCGAACAAAAGGGGGAAAAACCTAAAATCTTTAAAAATAACCCTATGAAAAAATTTTCACTTCTAAACTACTCTACGGGACAATAACGAAGAATGAAAAAGACTACAAATAACGAAGAATGAAAAAGACTAGACCGAAAACGGAGTTCGTTTGACCCAAAAACGAGTCAAAACAAAATTCCGCACCCGGACCCGTTCTTTAAAAGATGAGAAATTGTAAAAATGACCCTACGAAAACTTTTAAATTTTTCCTACAAACTACATGACAAAAGAAAATTTTCTAAAAAAGCAAAATATTTTTTTGATAATTTTTGTATTTTTTATGAATTAAATAAACTTTTAACTAAATTAAATTATAAAAAATATTAAACGATTACGAAAAATTCTGAAATTTTTTCTAAAAATACTTTACACCTTAACAATCCTACGAAAAATAAGAAACACGAAATTTGCTTACAAAATAAGCCCCGAATAAGCTGTTACAGCTTATTAAGCTTATAAGCCAAAATGTGTTTATATATTAATGCCCTTGAGTCTTTAACGAAAAAGACCCAAGGGCGCAGTGGTAGAGTGTGTGTGTAAAAGGGGAATGTATCGCTTGGTCCCGGGTTCGAGTCTTGCTCACCCGGGCCAAGTGTCTTTCCCCTTTTTTTTATTTTTCGAAAACTCTAGGGTAGAAAATGTAAGAAACGAAACTAAAGGGTAGGCGGGCTAACTTTTGCAAATTTACACTTTAATGAAAACAGTTAACCCTAAACTATTAGAAATGTACCAAACAGACCCTACGCTATGGCTTATTTTTGGCTTATTAAAAAAATGAGATTCAGCTAAAACTTAAAACTACAAACTTATAGAGGAGCTTATTCTAAACAACATTAACAAAGACACTTTAAACTTTTAACAACTCAATAAGCTAGAAAATAAGCTTTTTAGATTCTGTCACAGAAAGTTGGCTTTTCCCTAACTTTTTAGATTTTGGCTTATTCCTAGCTTATTACTAGATGAAAATGAGATATAAAAGATGCTAAATGGTGTTTATGATGTATACTAGAAATGTTTAAAGAGAAATAAGCTAAGTTCAAACTAAAGTGACAAGGAAAATGATCTTAAAATTGCAAGTTTAAGCTAAAAACTGAAATAAGCTTTTTACCAATAAGCTAAACAGCTCAATACTAAACCTAAGGAACTGAATTTCTAGAATTAAGCTAACCTTTATACTATGAAAAAGCCTAGATAAAAGGTTTTTCAAATTAACAACTAAAAATGAAAATTCAAACTGAATTTAAGCTAAAAGTTTAAAATACTACTATACTAACTTTGACAGACTAAAATAAGCTACACTAAAAAGCTTAGAATGAAATCTAAGAGATGAATTTTGTAAAACTCCTTGACTACTAATTATTTACTTAATATCAAGCCCTAACTTCTAATTATGATTGTCTAAAGGAAACTAGAAAAGCATATAGCAATACAGCTGAAATTATTGATGCTGATGCACTTTGTTGCTGATGCAATTGGCTATAGGATCCAATGTAAGCTACACTCTAAAATGAAAACTCTAACAAGTTACTAAATGCCTTTCTACCTGAATTAACTAATTGTGAATCTAAAATGCTTATAAATTTCTAAAATCTAAAGTTACTTTACTGAAAAATTGCCCTGGTGTAAAATCAAGGATCTTATACTCTAAACTTTTAGATTCTACTATCTAACCTCTAAAAGCTTTTTAAAACTTCAAAATATACCCTAACTCAGCTGTGTGAAGTAAATGGCCAAACTAATGTTGACTCAAAAAGTCAAAAGAGGCTTGTACCAAACACTACTTTATAATAAGCTGTCAAAACTAAATGGACTCAAAATCTATTTAAAAGCTAAAACAACTGAAACTTTTTATCCACTTACACTATATTTGACCTACTTAAGCTAATTGAACTATAAAATCTACAGCTTATTAGTGAATAAAAGCTACTTACTCTACTAGCTTTTTACTAACACTTATGACAGAACTTGAAAAGTAAAGTCTAAATGAATTTAAGCTAAAACAGATTAAAAACAATTATAACTATAAGCTAACTAAACACAATGAACAGGATTAAGCTCTAATTCAACTAAGTAATAAGCAATATGTAATAAGCTATAAATGCTAAGTTGAAATTCAGAATAGGAAACCTGAGATTTGAAGAGTCTTCACACTTAAGCTATCCAAGTGAAGTAGCTTAAGTGTTCCTAAATGGCTCCCTAGCCTCTAAACCTCAATAAGCTTGATTTTAGCTTATTTACCTTGTTGCTTCCAAATTAAGCTCAAAACAACTCAAGTTATCATGATCCTTGATGTAAATGATTAAGGTGAGTAATGAATGTCTAAAAACAGGACTTTAACTAAATTTGAGCTTATGAAAGGTAATAAGCTCAAATGAGCTTATTAAGAGCTTATTGAGTAAGATTGACTTAAAATTGAAAACAAAGGACAATGAAATGTGTAACTGAATTTGATTACTCAAATTTAAGAAGTACAAGTTGAAAGTAAGAGAGTACAAGAGCTTAAAAAGGATTACTAAAAACTTGAAAGAAAAAGGCTTATTATTGAAGAAAATACAAAACTGAAAATTAAAACTAAAAACAACTAACTACTACTCTCACTCTCTTCATCTTTCTTCCCTTTTATAAGCTGAGCAGCTTCTTAGTTGTGTTAGTTTGGTGAGAGCAAAACCAAAAACAAATTTTGACCGTCGATCAAGCCTTGGGGATTTGTGGGATTGCCAACATGGCTGAGGGTTCTAGGGAGTGGGGATTGTTCTTTGTGTATTTGCAGGGAAAAAGGAAGCTTGGAAACCTGTGATTTCGTCCTGGGTTCTTGGGTTTCAAAAAAGGCGGGAAAGAGTGTTGTACGGGGGTTGGGGATGACAGGGTATAAGTTTGGGATTTTGGCAAAGTTGGTCCCTCATGGTTATTTAGTTCATTGCATTCATGGTCCTTGTATTGTTATAACTTTTGGGGACTTGGCAAATTCAGTCCCCAAGAGTTATAACAATAGTTGCACTACTCGTCCTTGGGTAATACAAGTTAGGGGACTTGGCAGTTTTGCCCCCCTACTTGTTACTTTGAGTAGTTTGCAAAATTAGCCCTTGTCTTTACTTTTCTCTTTTCTTCATTAAATATAAGTTTTAGGGATTGGCAATTTAAGCCCTCAAACTTATATTTCTTCAATTGTTGACTTTTGGATTTGTCGGGGTTGACTTGGGTTGACTTTGTCTTTGACTTTTTTGACTTGATTGACTTTTCGGCTTCGATTTGGCTTTGTCTTTCACAGTCTTTTCCATTCCGAGTCCGGTTTTGTCGTTTTGGCTTTGTTTTTCGTCCTTTTCTTAGTTATCCGTTCCTGCACAATACAATTAGCAAAACAAGCATATATTTGGCATTTTAAGTCCGTTTTTGGTTATTTTAGCTCGTTTTTAAAGGTAAAAGGTATGTGTAATTAAGCACATACCAAAATCCCCCATACTAAGGTATTGCCGTGTCCTCACGCAATGCTATGAAGTAAGCATTTACGAAAACTAAGAATCTCAATCCCCCTCGACTAATAACTTTGAAAAGTAGCAAAGTGTTTGTCAAGGGAAACTAAAGAATCAAAAGCTTTGACAAGTCCCGTTTTCACCATTTTTTATTTGTACACTAACTATCCCTAATATTTTTGGATTTTTCTTTTTCTTTTCTCGACTTCCTGTTTGACTTCCTTTATTATATCAACATTGGGATCATAGAATGAGAAACGACCATAGAATAATCTACGGATGTCCTGACGGATAAATTCATCGTCCCCGATTTTTCACTAGTTCCAAACCAAGCAATTAAACAAGATCATGTCAATATAAGTCTAAATGCTAAGCACTCATACTTATGACTTGTGAACTTTTAACTCCCAACATGAGTGTATGGTTTAAATGTGTGTACTCATTTCAACTCAACCATAGATCAACTTATTTCCATAGTCGTGATTCAAGATGAATCATGACTCAAAGCAACAACTTATTAGGACCTTGTAACTTGATTTAAAGAACGAGATTTTAACTGTAGAACTTTTTGCAACATCTTCATCATTATAATCATAAGTTCTTAAAGCTAGGAATGCGTTGCTTAGTTTGAACACCTACCTAGGCCTCGCTCCCTAGTAGGATATCACAACCAACGACCGATGTTCTTAGTTTGAAAACCCACCCCGTTGCTAGCGTAGTGGGAAATCACAACAACACCTTCTTCCTAATATGGCTAAGGATAAGTGTCTTAGTTTGAACCCTCACCTAGACCTCGCTTCCTGGTGAGATATCACAACACACCAAATCCCTAGAAGTAAAGATGTCTTAGTTTGAACCCCCACCTCGTGGTTAGCGGAGTGGGATATCACGACACGGAGAATGCTATCAAAAAGTCAACAGTGGTCAACTCAGTCAACCTTCTAGTCAAAATGGTCAACACAAAAGACAAAATCTAGAATTACCCAAATCAGTCCATCCATATTTACTCAAAACTACAAGAATGGTCCTATCTTACTAAGGGTATTAAAACTTATTTAACCCAAAGCACAAATCCTATACCGTGGCGCCATCCCCTTTCCAAGTCAAAACAAACACACCCAGTCAAACCTCACCCTTATAAGTAAAAAAGAAGCGGGAAAAATCGTTTATACTGTTCATCGTCACTTTTGATTTACCCCTTCCATCAAATCAAAGGGCAATTAACAATTGAGGGGAGGGTTAGATGGTAAGTTCAAGGGTTAAGGAACACGTTGCAGCGTATTACATCATCTCTCATTGCATTGGCCAAAACCCACAGAAGTGCTCCCAGTGGATAAGGTGAAGAATCACAAAGGGAATGAAATTTTTACACTAATCCTACTCACAATAGACACAGGAGTGTCACATCACGGATTGCCACGTTGGCAATCCGTGTGAGCTAAGATTTTATCTAACGGACCACAATTGAGATCCAATCATTAGAAGAAATGGAGGGTAGGATTTAAGAGAGCGTTCGTGTGAAGGACTTGCACCTAGATGCTTTCTCCTGCAGCTATAAAGGACTCTTCACCCTCACATCTGTCATGTTCTTTTTCTGCTTTTTTTCTTTAGTTTTAAAATAGCTTTATGTAAACTTTTTAGTTAAAAAATTGTAATGTTCTTTTCAGCTCTTGTAATTTGTTCTCTTAAGCTTTGTAATCACCTTTTAGTTAATAAAATAATCTTTGCTTTCATAATTTGTCTTACTTTTCGCTTCTTAAAAAAAAACTCAAATACAAATGTTTACTATTCCCAAAAGCTCTAATAAGCTTTATAGCTACTTCTAGTCATATAAGCTGGAAATTGAGTCATCAATTAACTTAATACTACTTAACAATTTTTCAGATAAATCTAGGAATCATGGTGATATTTGGTTTTTATAAGTTGTGGATGATGGGGTAACAATGGAAGACCCCATTGGACTTTTACTAGCTTGTCTTCTAGACAAGCTAGAGCTTGTAGACAGCTTTTGAGCTTAATTGCCTTTGTTTAGCTAAGGAGGAGAGGTAAATTCCTCTTTAAAATTCAAGTTATTTGTCTTTATAATATTCTTTGGTTAATTTCATCTTACTAGTTTGCTTATTGTGATTATTAAGTGTTATTATGCTTATTAGACTATTTTTGTTCATCTGGTTTTTAGTTAATATAGTTAGATCTTAATTTTCTGTAATTTGTCTTTAAAAAATAAATAAAAAGCAAAAATATTTAGTGTTAGCTAGTAGCTTATTTGGTATTAGTGTTTTTATCTTTTTAGGTCTGTTATAAGTTGTTTATTATCTGGTTATTTAGATTTGAGCTTTGGATTACATTTTCATAAGTCTAGATGGTTTCTAAGATTGTTAAAGGGGTGTTTGGCACAACAGTACTAACTGCAAGTTAGAACTGTTTGTGGCCTCTTGGTCTTTGGTAATTGTTTTCACCCTTTTATTAAGTTAGAATAATTAGGAATTTGAGTTAGATTAGTTTTAAATCAAAGTTTTCATAATCTAGTTGGTACTGAAGTATTTGTCATCATTTGGTTAGAATTTAAGTGCATTTTAGCTCAATTCTGTTTTAGGTAGAAACTTAGCTTACTTTGCTCTTGTTTTAGTTGATAAAAAGTGTTAAAAAGAGTCTCATTAGGTTTCATTAGGTCTGCACTAATAAATTTAGAGTTGTGGTTCTTATGCTTGTCACTGCATCAGGTAAACACTCAAACTGCTATTATCTAGCTTGATTTTTAGTAGGATAAAATAGGTTTAAGCTTTTGATTTTCAGCATTTAAGTAGCTTTTATCTCATATCTTATAAGTTTGCACTTAGTTTCTAAAATCTAGCTTATCTTGTTATCTGTTTTAGCTCTTAAAATCATCAAATTTTCTTTTAAAAAATCCAAAACTCAGCAGCTACTGAGTTAACTGTCTATTTTCATAGTGCTTTTTCTATAAGCTCTTGTAGTCAAAACCTTTTTCAAAAAGCAGTTTTATGTAGCATTTAAGCCAGATTTTAAGATAAGATAGGTTTCATCTTCTAGAGTGCTTAATTGGGAGTTTAATTTTAAGCTTAAAGTGAGCTTAAAGGTCTGTTTGGCTACTGTTTTCATTTTAGATGCTTATTGAGATTTCAGCTTATAGCTTAGGTCCTTTGTGCTTAATTTCCTTTCATTTAAGCTCAGTAGTGTAGGAAGTAGCTTAATTTTAGTTTTAATGTCATTAGTTTAGCTTATTTGAGCTTTTAGAGTTCTTAAAATTTGATAAAATCTAAAAAAATATAGTTTAGTGATTCTGTCATTTTTTCAGCTAATTTCTAGCTTATTTAGGGCTTTTCATAAAAAGTTGCTTTTATTAAAAATACTTATTTTTAGGTGCTTAATAACTTTGCTTTTATAAGTTTTTATAAAAAAAAGGGAAAGTGGAAATCGGGGGTGAGCAAGACTCGAACACCCGACCTCAACACTTTCAACCCTTTTATAACACACACACCACACTCACTACCACTACGCCCTTGGGTCTTTTTCATATATATATATATATGTGTGTATATATATATATGTATGTGTATATATATATATATATATATATATATATATAATAGTATTTTAGTGATTCTGTCATCATTTTTCAGCCTTTCTTAGCTTAAAGAGGGTTTTTCATGAATAAATGGTTTATTAAAAAGTGGTTTAGTTATCAATCATATTTACAATTTTCTATCTTAAGTTTCAAAAATAAAAAAAATGACAAAAAGATTTGAGTGTGGGACTTGAACCCACGACCTCCTGCATACACACCCATTGCCTTTACCATCATGCTACAATAGCTCATCCTTTTTTTTGTTTGATGTTGTGTTTTTGTTTTTTTTTCGGTTTATTTGAGCTTTGTGCACAATAAACCTTTATCACCTTTTTCATGTTCCTTTTCTTTTTTAAGCCGTAGCTTATCACGGCTTATTGAGGGCTTATTTGTTTAGCTACTAGTTTGTGTTCACTTTTCTTTTGTTCCTTATAGCTTCTAGGATTTTTCGTGAATTTTTGGTAATTTTCCCATTATTTGTTAATTTTTAATCATTTTTCTTAGATAAATATTTTCGAAAATCAATAAAAAATAGAAAAATAATTTTTAAAAATACAAAAAAATAGTTTTTAGATTTAGAATAATTACTTTTAGGTTTACATTTATTAAAATCATTTTTACCCTTTTTAGATTTTTAATTTCATTTTTAAGCTTTTAAATTTAGTTTTAAAAATAGATTTTTATTATAAAAAGTAGTTAAAAATAGTTTTCTGAGTTTTTATAATATTTTAGACTTTTCTAAGTTTAAAAATCATTTTTAAGAATTTTTAGGATTTAATTTGCTATTTTCTAGGATTTAAATAGATTAAATTAGTTTTTAATTCATAATTAATTCAAAAATAACCAAAAAAATAATTTTCTTTTTCTTAAAATTTTCTTTTGTCTTAATTTAGGTTTAGAAATTTTAATTGCACCCATAGGAGTTAATCTTGCCTTAGTTGCTTATTTGTCGCGTTTTATTTGTTCCCGCTAATTGTGTTTGTGCATTAATTGCTTTTGTTTGTTTTTCTTTAATTGTTGTTTTTCATTAGTAGTTATAGATAATCAAATCAATCTTTGTTTTCATTCAAATCATTGTCCAAACAAGAACGTGGTTTCAATTTCATAAATCGTTGGGGAAACGAATATACTTCCCGGTTAATATACGTATTATATTATATATATTTGTGAAGATTTTCCTCTTTACCTTTGTCCTCAAGGGTAATTTGGTAATTTTCCATCATATTATATATTTTTATAATTACGTATATATAGATTCTAGCGAATCAATTTTTGGCGCCGTTGCCGGGGATTTGTGATTAAGATTCTTTCGTTTGAAGTTTGTTAATCGTGACTTGAAGACCCTTTCGTTTTTAAAAGTTTTGTTTTTGTTAAAAAATCAAAATTAAAAGATATAAAATACAAAAATAAAAAATATTTTTCTTTTCTTTTAGTATAATTATCATATAAAAAAAATAAAAAAATAAAAAAAATAAAAAAATTGTCCATAAAAAATAATAATAAACAAAGTTGGTAAAAGAACACCAACAAATAATACCTTCAATTGAGGTATTATCCATTAGTAAGTTCCCAACTCGAATCAAAGATTTAAAAACTTACCATTTGTGTCATTTACGAAATACGGCTCACCTTAAAAAGTAAAATTTTTAAGAGCTACCGTGAAGTAAATTTGATTATTTGGTTTAAGTTGTCTTCTCGTTATCCGTTAAAATAGTTTGTTTAAAAAATAATAAAAAAAAAAATTTAGTTTAAATTTTCTTTTTCTACTTTGTGCATGCGCACTCGTTCTCAAACCCGCAACCATAACCGTCAACAACAAGCCCCACCGGCTGTTGTAGAACCATTTAATTTAGAAGAACCTTTTGATAATCCTCCCCTAGTTCCGATGGCCGATAACCGGACTATGGCGCAATTGCTCCAAGCACCCACCGAGGGGTACGAGGATGCAATCGTAATTCCCGAAATCAATGCTAATTTTGAGTTAAAGCATGGTTTGATCAATCTTGTTCAAAACAAGCAGTTTTTCGGACATGATAAAGAGGATCCACATGCTCACATCCGTTATTTCAATAAGATTACCTCAACGATGAGATTCCCGGACATCCCAAGCACGTCAATTAAGCTTATGCTTTTTCCATTTTCTCTTGAAGGTTCAGCCCGGATTTGGCTAGAAAAAGAACCTCCTCGATCAATTTTGACATGGAATATAAAGAAAATGTAATAGAAATGATCTTGTTTCATAATCATTAACATCAATCTTTCCTCCTTTAAAAAACACAAATCTTAGAAACGAATCACTAGATTTCAACAAAGCTTTACGAATCGATTTACGAGGCTTGGGATGCGATTTTAATGACCTGTCTTTGATCATGCCCACATCACGATTTTCCAGAATTACATCAACTAGATACGTTTTTTACAATGCTTTAGAATGCTAATGATCAAGATTCGTTGAATTCTGGCTGCGGGTGGAAAACTTTTTTGGATAGATGCCTCAGTGAAAGCTTGAAAATTACGAAGTAAATCCAAGGTTCGTAATTCACGAAACAAGGCAGTCGTTGCTAAAGTGAGTTCGAATTCTTCTACCCCCGGAATTTCACCCGATGTTGCTGCTCTTACAACCGAAGTTTCCGAACTTAAGAATATGATGAAGATATGCATATTTGACAAACAAAAAGCCAAGCTCCCCACTCCGTAAACGATCGAGCAAAAATAGAGGGTTTGTGTAACTTTGTGCAGTGCTCATTCTTATAGAAATTATCCAACCACCGATGGCAATGTTATCGAGACACATTCCCCCCAAGAGTGATGTTTTCACAGCTCTTGCAGCTAATTTTAATCAAGGAAATCCAATTCTCAATGACCTCCGATGGTTGCAAACCAAATCCGACCTCCTGGTTTTCCTCCGATTCAAAACAATCAAAACCGTTTCAATCAGAATCAAGGAAATAATTTCAACCAAAATCGAGGAACCAATTTCAATCAAAACCGTGGAAATAACTTCTACCAAGGACAAGTTTATCAACCTCCGACTAGTCAACCACCGGTTTACCAAGCTCACCCTTATCAAGCTCCCGCTCCGCAAATGCAAGGTGTTTCAAAGACCGATTTTGAGAATTATGTCAAGGCTAATGATGCAATATTAAGGAATATGCAAAATCAAGGCCAAGGTTTACAAAACCAGATGACAAATTTAACGGAAATGCTTTCTAAGTTCGTAAATTCCAATACCGCTTCGTCTTCGAGTTCAGGTTCTCTTCCAAGTAACACCGTTACTAACCCGAAGGAAGACTTGAAGGGTATTACTACCCGAAGCGGTGTTGCTTATCAAGGACCTACGATTCCTACTACTTCTTCTCCTAAAGTAGTGGAACGTAGAACCGAGGTGACAAAGGACACGGTTTTTCCTACTAATAACGGAATTACCGAAGACGTCCAACCTCCGGTTGTCCCAGTTGAAAACCAAAATCCAGTTTCTGAGCCAGTTGATGCTCCCGTTAGTGCGCCGATGCCTAACCCAAAACCGTCAATTCCTTATCCTTCAAGGCAAAATGATGAGAAGCACCGTGAAAATGCTAACGAACAAAAAGAGAAATTCTACGAAATCTTTAAAGATATGAGTTTCGAAATTAGTTTCATGGATGCTTTGACTCTAATGCCCAAATTTGCTTCAACTCTTAAAGCCTTAATCGGAAATAAAGAAAAGCTTAGTGAGATGGCTAGAACCCCTTTGAACGAACATTGCTCGGCGGTCATACTTAACAAGTTACCCAAAAAACTTGGTGACCCCGGCAGATTCCTTATTCCATGTAAATTTCCCGGAATGGATGAGTGCTTAGCCTTGGCCGATCTTGGCGCTAGCATAAATCTCATGCCATTTTCCGTGTGGAAAAAGCTTAACCTTCCAAACCTGACTCCAACGTGCATGACACTAGAACTAGCGGACCGTTCGATCTCCCGACCGATTGGTATTGCTAAAGATGTCAACGTTAAAGTTGGTGTATTCCAGTTTCCAGCCGACTTCGTGGTCGTAGATTTTAAACCAGACCCTCGAGTACCTCTAATTTCTGGGGAGGTGTTGTCTGTAAGACCAGTCGTGCCTTTGATTAGACGTGTACGAAGTGAATTAACCCTTAGAGTAGATAATGAGGCCATTACTTATACCTTGATCCAAAAATCGAGATCCTCGGTTAATTATACTGATTGACTCGAAATCGAATCGACGGTTGGTTGAATTAGCTTGTGAAGAGTATTCTCAGGAAGTTCTAGGATTTTCAGACATGATCGTTAGTGGTAATCCCACTCCCTATTATGACCCGATAGTTTCAACTTCTTCTCCGACTCTCACTCCTTTTGGGGAAAGTGATTTTCTACTTCTAGAAGAAGCTGATGCTTTTCTTGCTCTAGCCGATGATCCAACTTTACCGAAAGTTGATGAATCCTATTATGACCCGGAAGGGGACATTCTTATTCTCGAAGCACTCCTTAATAGTAATCATTCACCACCTCTGAACCAAGGAAATTATTTTCTAGAAATCAGAAAGGAACTTAAAATTTGTGAAGCCAAAACTGCCAAAACTTCAATTGATGAACCTCCTGAGGTTGAACTTAAGGACTTACCGCCTCATCTCGAATATGCATTTTTGGAAGACAATAACAAGCTGCCAGTCATAATTGCCAAAGATTTGAGTGTCAATGAAAAGACCGCTCTCATAAAGGTTCTATAGTCCCGAAAGCGAGCAATTGCTTGGAAACTTTCCGACATAAAGGGTATTAACCCAGAATTTTGTTCTCATAAAATTCTAATGGAAGAAGACTATGAACCAGCAGTCCAACATCAGAGAAGGGTTAATCCAAAGATCTATGATGTCATTAAGAAAGAGGTTGAAAAACTTCTTGATGCTAGATTGATCTACCCTATATCGGATAGTCCTTGGGTGAGCCCAGTGCACTGTGTGCCAAAGAAAGGAGGGATGACTGTAGTGACCAATGATGAAAATGAGTTAGTACCAACTAGACTTGTAACGGGATGGAGAGTTTGTATTGATTATCGTAAGTTGAACGAAGCTACCCGAAAAGACCACTTCCCTTTGACGTTTATGGATTAAGTGCTTAAGAGACTCACAGGAAATGAATACTACTGTTTCCTTGATGGTTTCTCAGGTTATTTTCAAATACCAATCGATCCGAAAGATCAGGAAAAGACCACATTCACCTGCCCATACGGAACGTTTGCTTACCGCCGCATGCCTTTTGGCTTATGCAATGCACCAGGCACGTTCCAGAGGTGTATGATGGCTATTTTCCATGATATGATTGAAAAGACAATGGAAGTTTTTATGGATGACTTTTCAGTTTTTAGAAATTCTTTTTCTACATGCCTTTCCAATTTAGGAAAAATGCTTAAATGGTGTGAAGACACTAATTTGGCTCTAAATTGGGAAAAAAGCCATTTTATGGTGAAAGAAGGCATCGTACTTGGACACAAAATTTCAAAGAAAGGAATAGAAGTCGACAAAGCCAAAATAGACGTCATTGCTAAATTACCTCACCCAACTACCGTCAAAGGTATTAGGAGTTTTCTTGGACATGCAGGTTTTTACCGTAGATTTATCAAGGACTTTTCAAAGATTTCTCGACCCATGACACATCTCCTTGAGAAAAACACTCCTTTTATTTTCTCCGAGGAATGCATTCAAGCTTTTCAGACCTTAAAGAAGAAATTAACCGAAGCTCCAATTCTGATTGCCCCCGACTGGGACCAGCCCTTTGAGCTTATGTGCGATGCAAGCGACTATGCCATAGGTGCGGTTCTGGGGCAACGAATTGAGAAGCACTTTAGGCCGATACATTATGCTAGCAAAACAATGACCGAGGCGGAATCGAACTACACCACAACAGAAAAGGAAATGTTAGCTGTGGTGTACGCTTTCGAAAAATTCTGGTCATACCTCATCATGAATAAAAGCATAGTGTATACGGACCATTCCGCCCTTAAGTACCTATTTGCTAAGAAAGATACCAAGGCAAGATTGCTACGATGGGTTCTACTTCTTCAGGAATTCGATTTTAAAGTAATTGATACGAAGGGAGCTGAGAACTACGCAGCCGATCATCTTTCCCGATTAGAAAACCCGTATGAAAATGTTTTCGATCCAAAGGAAATAAGCGAATCTAATGTATAACCATAACATATCGACTCATCCGTTGAACGTCTAATGTATAACCATAACATATCGACTCATTCGTTGAACGTCTAATGTATAACCATAACATATCGACTCATTCGTTGAACGTCTAATGTATAACCATAACATATCGACTCATCCGTTGAACGTCTAATGTATAACCATAACATATCGACTCATCCGTTGAATGTCTAATGTATAACCATACCATATCGACTCATCCGTTGAACGTCTAATGTATAACCATAACATATCGACTCATCCGTTGAACGTCTAATGTATAACCATAACATATCGACTCATCCGTTGAATATCTAATGTACAACGATAACATATCGACTTATCCGTTGAACATCTAATGTACAACGATAACATATCGACTCATCCGTTGAACATCTAATGTACAACGATAACATATCGACTCATCCGTTGGACATCTAATGTACAACGATAACATATCGACTCATCCGTTAGACATCTAATGTACAACGATAACATATCGACTCATCCGTTGGACATCTAATGTACAACGATAACATATCGACTCATCCGTTGCACATCTAATGTACAACGATAACATATCGACTCATCCGTTGAACATCTAATGTACAACGATAACATATCGACTCATCCATTGAACATCTAATGTACAACGATAACATATCGACTCATCCGTTGAACATCTAATGTACAACGATAACATATCGACTCATCCGTTGGACATCTAATGTTAACTAGTCAATTATGTAATTAATTAAGTAGTTTTGCTACCTTTGATATGACTCGACCGGAACGAACCGAGAAACCGAAATGTTTTTTTAGTATTTTTATAATTTTATATTTTATAATTTTTTTAATAATAATTATATATTTTATAAGTATCTTTATAAATTATTATTTATAAAATATATAAGGTCCAAACCGAGAAACCAAACCGAGAATAACATTTCGACTCGACTGGAACGAACCGAGAAACCGAACTTTTTTTTAGTATTTTTATAATTTTATAATATATATGTTTTTTAATAATAATTATATATTTTATATGTATCTTTATAAATTATTATTTATAAAATATATATTTTATAATAAGGAAATAAGCTGAATTATTTTTTTAAATTTTTCTCAGGCGAAATGTCGCCCGGGATACTTAAAAATTATTATTTTTAAACTTTTCCCGGCAGATGTTGCACGGGGCCATGGCGGTGACGGTGGCCGTGATGATGGTCCCCCTACATACCATATACCCACCGGTTGCGAGGGTTGCTTCGTTAACCGATGTAAGAATTTCTGGATTATTGTAATACAAGCATAAATTTGATACATTGAATTTGCTTGCCTTGAATTTTTATGACTTTATCACTCACTTAATTTTGCAGACAAAGGCACCCGAAAACCCAATTTGGGTGGAAGGAAAGCGGGCAGGCTATATACCCACCAGGAGACCTGGAACCTCGTGTTAAAGAAGATCACTGATGACAAAGGCCCCGTCTCGATCCGGTTTGAGTGGGACGACAAAAAGACCACGATGCATCTTGGTGACCATAAGCGTCGTCATTGTTCAAACTAACTTGGAAGCCATTAGGGAGATGCCTTATGTAACTAAACCCTCATGGAAAAAGGTCCCGCGGGGTTGACGAGAAGGTGCGTGTTGAGGGGGGGGCCGTGACAAAGATTAGGTCAGTTATTTCAGTTAGGTCTTGTTTTAATGTTTATTTCATTATAATGTTCCATTATTTAATTTGTGGTAATATTTAACTAAAATTTCTTTATTTATTTATATCGAGTAGTAAATAAATAAACAAAAGTTAGATAAATATAATAAATATATCTCTAACTCTGTGTTTGTTTTTTTGTATAGATTGCAGACGCCGTTTGACTTGAGAGCCTCATATCTGCAATCCCAGACGCTGCAACAAGATAATCAATGCGGGCATTCAAGCAGCATTGCAAAAGTGTACAATACCAACAAGAGGATTCCCTCGGCAGCGCAATTGGAGTTATAAACCCCTGAGACCGGACATACGACGCAGAGAGCATCAGGGACAGCGACGTCCCGAGAACAAAATACCCCTGGCAGATTAAATGCCCTGCTTGCCTTTGAATAAAATTGAATCCCGGAACCAAGCTCTTGATCCACCACAAAATTGCCAAAACCAGGTAAAGAGCACGGTCGTATGCCAGCAGGGATCCCGATCACTTGCTCTCCTTCGAGATCAGATGGTAATAAACATTATAATTATTTTACATACATATATACATATATATATGATTATACACTTTGGTGTGTTGTGATTTGTCGTTAATTTTGTTTTCAAACATATATACGAGTGTATGGTACAAGGATGGAGATCTTATCCACTCGAGAGTACCTCTTCGCTGATCCACACCATCTTCGTGACACACACTATTTGCGGGGTATTCCGTGCGGATGAGGATGCGAGCATCTATACTTAAAAGTTTTGTTTCAAAACATGCACTTTAATGATTTGTAGAGAAATAATGTAGTAACCCGACTAATATATTAATTATTTTGTATTTTGTCACTACATAGGATGAGATGTTGAGGCTGTAGCGTCTAGGATCCAACACCGAGACGGGTGTGCCCTACACCAAAGAAGAGATCATGGCCATAACGTGGAAAGGGCAAGCCAGGCGTTCACCTTCCCGGAGTTTGGTAGAGTAACTGCCCAGGGACGCGCCAGGATGGATGTCCGCCCCCATGTCCTCAATCCACCGTCGACCCCCACCGATGTCGAAAAGCTCAAAAAGAGTAACAAGAGCCTAACCAAACAGGTGAAGATGATGATGAGGCTTTTTAGGAGTGACGACAAGTTTTCACAAATGCTTGATCAGTTTAAGTCATCACCTAAGTTAGGGGTGCCGACGGGATTGGCGTGTGCGGATGAAGAGCCGGGCGGGTCGATGAGTAACGGCGACGAGGATGAGAGGATGAGGAGGATGAGCATCCCGTTAGAGATGTTATAAATATTGGTTATAATGCTATTTTTGTTTCTTCAACTATATATTGGTAACCCTTATGTAAACATTTGTTTCCCTGTACATGTTATGTAGTTGATTATTGACTTGTATTTTGCGGATAATGCAAGGTTTGTGACTAGGAAGCCCCGTTTTGTAGACTATATTGTGTTTATTAGGATTTTGAACGATTTAGCTTTATTAGATCAAATGCGGAGTGCTCCGTTATATAATAATTGTGTATTTTGGTATAAGTTGTGATGCATTTGGATAGAGTCTATATTGGTTTATACAGGTTTGATATTTGGTAGATTTTTTCCGGAAAAATTCTAAAAAAAATCTGGAAATTGCCTGCTGTACGGGCTGCATTAAAAAAATGCAGACCTATCCCGGGCGACATGTCGCCAGGGAAAGTCAAAACAAAAAAAATTAAAAACGAATCCCGGGCGACATGTCGCCCGGGAAAAGGGAAATTAAAAAGTGATTTACTAATCCCGGGCGACATGTCGCCCGGGTTAACTGACACTAAACGACAAATAACGTAATTTATAGTTGACAAGTCAACGTATATGAAAGTTTTCCCGGGCGACATGTCGCCCGGGATAGGTCAAAATTAATTAATTAATCTATCTTAAGGGTTAATTTTTTTTATTAAACCTTCCCGGCGACATGACCGCCCGAGAAAGTCAACACCCTGTAGTAACCTAATATTTTGGGCCATGAAACTATGCGGGCCCCACCAAGTCGCTCGGGAAAGTCGCCCGGGAAAGTATCCCTGGCGAGCTTTCCCCTTTAATTTATCCCGGGCGACATGTCGCCCGGGATTGGTATCCCCAGCGACAAGTCACCCGGGAAGGCGTGGAATTGTCGCTGGGGGAAGTGAAATGATTTAGTGGTAGATGTTTTGGTGGGTTAATCCTAATGTTGTGCATCTGTTTTGGTGTAATGATTGTTTCATCGAAGCCGAGCTTACAGTTTGGTGGATTAACAAATTAGTGTCGAGCTGACGGCTTAAACACTGGATGGCATAAAATGCAACCATGTTTTGTATCCTGTGCCATATGACATTTGTCTAGGCTGGGGTTTAGAGCTGGTATTGTTGTGAATTCGTTGGGTTGAAGGATTAGATTTATGAAGTGGGGTGGCTTGAGTACATTATGGAGTTGCGGATCGATCTGAATATGTTTCACTCGCGCTACTTGAAGGCGAGTGCGCCGTGATGTGAGCGCGAAGAGCGCGAGTGCGCGAAACGCAATGTGGTTTCCATGTTTTTTTTTTTTTTTTTTTATTTTTTTTTTTTTTTTTTTTTTTTTTTTTTTTTTTTGTTGTGTATTTTTTTTTTTTTTTTTTTTTTTTTTTTTTTTTTTTTTTTTTTGTTTTTTTTTTTTTTTTTGTTTTTTTTTTTTTAATTTAGCACTTGGTTTGATGGGTTAATTATATGTTAAGCACCTATTTTGGTGGGTTAATTGAAGTCGAGCTAACGGTTTTGGTGGATTAATAAATTGGTGTCGAGCTGATAACTTAAACACTAGATGGCATAAAATGATACCGTGTTTTGTATCATCTACTAAATGACATTTGTTCAAGCTGGGGTTTAAAGCACGTACTGTTGTGAATTTCTCTAGTTGGATAATTGTCTTTACGAAGTGGGGTGGTTTGAGTGCATTGTGGAACTACGGTTCGATCTGGCTCTGTTGAATGCAAGCATCGAAGTGACTGACAACTTGGAGATAACGAAAAAATTGTGCCATGCTTATTGGCATATTTATGTTTAGTGGGTTCATTGTATGTTGTGAACCTGTTTTGGTGGATCTGGTGGGTTAATCGAAGTCTCGATGATGGTTTGGTGGATTAATGGTTTTTTGCGGTGGTGTTTGTCATTACTTTGGACGGTACTTGTTTGGCTATGATGATTTGTCAACCAGTCATTCGTGCTTTTGGCATGAGAAATACAGGATGACATAAAATGCAACCGTGTTTTTACTTGGTATGACATCTGAGCCAATCACTATGTCTTCTTATTGCAGTTGTAAAAAATGTGGAATTCCGCAATTGGCTTGGATCTCCACTTTTGGCTCCTAGCACCTAGCTTACTAAAAATTACTTGCAAGCACATGTTGGTTCTCCTTATTAGATTCTAGACTAATTACTTCTCTTTCAGCCGTGTTAACTTGCGCATTTAATTGGGTTTATTAAAATGGAGCTCTAATGTCGAATGTATTAAACATATTTTTTTAGTACATCTTTTTCCTTGATACCTTCCTAGGTGGCGGGTTTTGGAATATGTTAGTTGGATTAGCACCTATACGACTAGAAATGTGTGAGCCTATTGGGTTCACACACGTATGACACGAAGAGTACGTTTATTATGTAATTAATATATATACTTGTTATACATTTATTAATTATATAAATAATGTTTTTAACGAAAATAGTATTTTAAACGTCGAGGTAGTTTCCGTTGGAACTTATAACTAATTTTATATATCCGTTAAATAAATAAAAAGAGAAGGGCTTAAAATGTCGAATATGGAAACCCTTATCCTCTTCCCAAATGTGGCAGATTTTAGAGGATTCTAAAAAGGGATTTGTGTGCAAATTATAGTGATAATGATGAGTGTTTAGGATAAGATGAAAGAGTTGTGATAAGCTTAAGACATGAAGTTTATCTTCAAGGTTTTAGAGTTTATCTACAACTAGGATTGCGGTTCTAATAAAACAAGGCACCATCATTCCTTCTTCCAATCTCTTCCCAACCACAAATAATAAAAAATACCATACGACTTTTATCCTCTAAAAACCAATTCGGTTGCTTTTTCTTTCTTCCACCAATCAAATCAAACAGTATCTCTAACCCTTAAAGGTTTTGACTTGTTTGAATTACATAGTTGGAAAACAATGATTATACATCTTTGTTATTTTCTTTTTATCAAACGAATATACTTTTGTTATATTCACTTGATTTAAGTTCTAGCAACTAGGAACAAAACACTTGTTGTTTCGATGTGATGTTTTCGTGAAGCAACGACTAGCATCGTGACGTGCTTGTTTGACGTGTTGTGTGAGCAACCGTAGAGGTGGTATCTTAACCACTTTGTTTCATTAGCATTTGATTCTTCAAGAGGTATGATTTCTTTATGTTTATTTATTGTGTGTTAATCATATGCACCTTACTTGATCCATATCCGTTGCGTACTCGTGGTTGTTAATGGTTAACAGTTATTTAAATTCCAACAGTGGCATCACGAGTCAACTCGTTTGGTGTTTTTATGGGTTACACACATAATTAAACACGCTAGGGCTGCATGAAATCTGATTTATTAATTATTTTATTGGAAAATTATGGCAATGATATGCAATCATTGCCATAAATAATGAATAAACACCTAGAATCAATTGTAATTGTTACTTGATAAAAAGGAGAATAGATTAAAATTGAATGTTAATTAAGCTGCCATGTTATTCTATTCTTGTTTTATCTCGGCCTTAAGACTCACGCAATCATTCTATATGATGGATGTGGCGATCTAGGTACTTTAGCAGAAAACCTAGTGAGAGTCTTTTGGTTCTCCAATTGGGGAAGACTCTTTTAAGAACTCGAGGCATTATATGATTACTGCTTTCAATATAAGAGTTTGTCTTCAATTCTACTCCAATTTTCTGTCTGTTTTAATTGCTTATATGTGATATGCCATGTGATGCTCAATATTTGCAAATAGACTTTATGAAACTCTTAAAAAAACAGATTTATACTTATAAAGAAATTTGGATTGAACATGTCTAATATTACACACGTAATTATACTCCTTGTGACCAGTTATGTGTTATTTGCGAAACCGGGGTTTTTGGACAAATTTAATACGGACATTAAACTATGAAATTTGATTTCTTGTCATTATTAGGTTTTTTATGTGCGCAGTATGGGGTTGAATTGATCTTTAATCTTATCCCGCCCCACTACATGCTTCGGCATATGAGGGAATTATTGGAATTACTTGTGTCTTCGGATGCATGTAGGATTACAATATAGGGTTTGATCAATTTGTAATTCTTTCCACCATATTGGCAACTAATAAAAACTAATGTTAACAAAGGGTTTCTTAACATATAATAGCATCATTAGTCAATTGGAAATACGGCTCACCCATTGTTGGACAAACTATAAGAGAAGTTTAAGGCGGGTTGAGTACGCTCCCCAAAAGAAGTCAGGTTTTTAATAAGCTTCGCGCTGACCTGTTTCTCTTCTCTGCTTCCTCACACCGTGCGTCCAAAATGGAGCTACCGAGAACATTTGACAAAATGATGTCTATACCAAAAAGGTTAACAAAATATTTTCTTAACTTTGTGCTAAAAGTTGTTTTGCATGCTTCTTGTACACGATTTTGTCACATTTATGTGTATACCCCTATATAAAATTTTAAGTCTATGCCACCCAAATGAAGAACACGTGCATTTGGATTGTCTTCTCTGGTCAGACCTCGGGGCCTTTCCAACCCATGGCGAATTTTTTCCATTGGTCAGACATTTGTTTTTTGCCATTTTTGGATTGTTTTGGGTTTAATTGGGTCTTTTTAGGTACAAACGGATATGTGTATTTTACACTTATCACTAAACATGCTCATAACATTATTATATGATTACTAATGTTATGACAAGTCTCATAAATCTAAAAGTTGCATCTAATGCAATTAACGCACGTTGCTTACCTCTTGCCCTACTTGTTTACACGTTGGTCAGACATTCGATAATAAGTGGGAGGTCAAGTTGGATCTTAGTCTTATTAGTAATTAATTGGGTAGTTAATTCTTTTAAGAATTTAATTATCAAAAATACTAAAATTGAAATTTCTATGCTCTGATTGATTGTGTTATTGCAACATAATTCGTAAACGAAAGTTTGTTTTCTTAAGAAGAAAAACATAGTCTCTTTTACTAGTAAAAAGAGTGAGACTTACTCCTATCTATTCTCATTGGTTGACAAGAATAAGATAGGGTTATAATTGATTTTTTCCTCAATTGTATTTAAACTCTCTTTCAATCTTTCATTACCATTTTTTTAGGTTATGAAATCTTTGAAAGATAACTTACTTTGTGTAACTAGAGTATATTTTGTCTATAGCTACCGAATTAATGACATCTTGCACTTGTCACGATGTATGAGTTTAAATCGCAACGAGTAAAGAAAATTGCAAGCAGGTCTTCTAGGTATATTTTCTTGGACTTATTTCATTCCTTATAGTGCTGAACACCCTGGTGGCTAGGCAGACCAATTAAGGAGGAATTACATGCTAAATGTTTAAGTTAATGAAATCATGGATGGCTAGTCCCTCATCTATATAAGTAGAACTTCATATACTCTATTTAATACCTAAGTAAATTGCTACTTGTAGGTATTCTAAGAGAGTAGGAAAGTAAATAAATCGCTATTTGCTTTCTACTGGTGATGTAACACTTACAATGTTGACAAAATCAGTGGGAGCTTTGCGCTTTATTATTGAAAAGACATTCATGTGAAGTTGTCAAATTCAGTAGGAGCTACAAGATTTATTTCCTTGTTAGTTACCTATATTATATCTAGCTTGCTTTGAAATAATTCATTACTTTCCGAATATGAACAACCATTGTTTAAAGGAAGATTGCATTTTCATTTTATTAGATAACACATTTCTTTCTGATGTTTCTTTTCGAAATGTTATCTATAGAATAATAATCCACAATTCCTTATTAAACGATACGGTTTGAAATCTACTTGTAATATCTATGACTCTAACTTATTGTTTATACAATCGAACGCTTGTCGTATTGTTTTAAACAATGTTGTACCTTACACAAGTGGGAGAAATCTTAAGTGTGTGCAAGAAACAACATATAACAATATGATTATAGGTTTCTCTTGACCACAAGGTAAGAAAGCTAATAATTCTTCTAAGACATAAACACACAAGATGTTTGTTGCCCTATTACATTTAAGTGTCAAGATATATTATAAAGCTACTTCAGTACATTGACTACATGTTTTAGTCAATATAATTATGGTTCGATTATAAAATCATAATTATGAAGTATGTAATTAACTTTAAATAACTATTGAACTCAAGAGTTTATGTTCATAATTACTTTAGTTAGTATAATTATGTATTCTGGTTAAGACATAATTATAAAGTTCTTGATTTTATCAATGACTCATAACATAAAGTAAGTAGTAAAATTGTTATGTCTTCTTGTTAACACATAAACATGATTTCCTTGAATTAATCAAAGACGTGTAACGTATACTTGACATGTTCTGATTACTTGAAACAGATGAACATAGATTTATTGAACTATTCATGGAAATATACGTTATAACATGCACTTGGTTTTATAATACTTTGTATTCAATATGGCTTGACCCTATTGGTAAGTATGTGACCTGAAGGGAATTAATTTATCTAAGGAATTCTGATGTAGTCTCACAATTCCAATACTCATAGAATACCACATTATTATGGTATGTCTAATGTGTCAAAACAAACTGTATTCATATTGTTTGATTTCTGATAACTTTAATTTCTCTACCTCCAAAATCTATCAAGGTTAGAAATTTGCGTGTGTCATGGACTACCTCCAAAATCTATCAATAGAAATTTGCGTGTGTCATGGATACACTCAATATAGTTCCAACCTATAAGGTATTCAAGACATTTAACTATGGAGTTGGGTGAAATCCCATTACGTCTTGATTAAAGTTCTGAAATTTGTTAAAATCTTATGAAGTGTGTTATTAACAAGCTAGATATGAGAACTGTAAAATATATTTTGAATGACCCAGTTAAGAACAATTCATTGTTGCTTAAATACTTATTATTTAGAGATCTCTTCTTACAAAAGTAAGTGGGAGCATCTATAGATCTTGAAGATATTCAAGAACAAAATACATAACTTTTTGAATTCACTTGTTGATGTCATACTAAGGTTAAACATGAAAATGTCAAACCAAAGTATAATGTAAGTCGCATTCATAAATATGCAAGGATGCCTCATCAATAGAGTGATATAATAATATCAATGTTGAGGAATATAAATTAGAGGATCATTTCAATACTGCTAATTCCTAAGATACATTATCACATCTTTAATCTGATAAAAGTCTTAGAATTATGAATGATAAGATGCAGTCCTTAAAAGATAAATCAATGTTATCAAATTGATTGATCTTTTACCAAATTGTAAACCTGTGAGGTTAGAATGAGTTTCTTTTGAAGAAAGGCTCATAAGGACAAAATTGTATACATATTAATGCCTGACTGATGATAAGAATTTTGATCTTACTCAAGCAATTGACTATGATTAAATCTTTCTTTTCTGCACGTATTAATTATATAAAGATATCTAATTGTCATACATGATTTCTTGAATCTTACATAAGTCAAATTAAGGTTCATAACTCTTTCTTGGATGATTACCTTGGCGAGGACGATGTGTAATCATAAAGGGTTATGAGTCTATATTTGAAATATGGCAATTAAGATTTAAAACTCTTTCCTTAATGATTACTTTTGCGAGGACGGTGTGTAATCAAAAGGTTATGAATCTATATAATCTTTATATAGTATATAAGATAAAAGAATCCAAGTATGGATTGGATCATGCATCTAGGAGCTGGGATCTTGAATTAATTACAATACGATTCTGATTAAATTAAGATGACTCGTGAGTACACCTGACATTGAGTGGGAGCACCATGTTGTTTTCTTAAATTCGTATGTTGTGTGACATATTGAAAGTATCATTCCACATAAGCTGGATATTAATCCTTATGATTCGAATGAAACTTCACTTGGGATTTTAGGAAAAAACAAACGACCTTGGAATAAATGTTTATTAAGATAAACGTATGCGAAATTAAGTCCAACACAAATGCAATATGTCATTAAAGCTAGTCTTAAATGATATATTTCACTTGAGATAGTTTAGTACATGGATAGAAACCTGGTGTTTTTAACTAAGGGTTCATCATGTATTATATTGTGTATGTGACTGGTTGTTACTTTTGCACGATAGCAAGATGAGCTAACAACAACAGCATCTAATTGAGATAATTTAGATAACAATATCTAATTGAGGGTATTTAGATGACTGTTATACAAATGTTTACTAATTATGAAGCATAGCGTTGTATGTGCACAATAATGCTAGAGGATAATCAATAACTCTAGTTGAATTGATTTCATCTTTTATTGATAAATCCTACTACTAGATATGATCAGCTAAGAGCATTGTTGCGTAATACATTAAAGAATGAGAATACTTTACCTTTTGAGAAACTGTAAAGATGACTGTCTCAGATAGGTATGTTGTTAACTTCAAATAACCTATAAAAGGTACCATTACCTTGTACCTTACTTTGACTCTTGCAATTAGTTATGCACGGTGAACAATAAGGCATCATCTTATTATTCAAAATTTTCACATTATGTGAATTTGAAACAAGTATTCGAAAAGTTTACTCAGATAACTATTTAGCTGTCTTGTAAAGAAAGAGTTGAGAATGTTGGAAACATTGGACTTCAATTTGCTAATTAGTTTCATGCATATCTGTATTAGTATTTGGATATATAGGATTGTAAGACAATATTTACTTTATGAGAATAAGTTACTGGGGATATTTGTTCTGTCATTCATATAAATATTGTTATCCTCTATTTGCATGTCTTAATCCATGATTGATTTCTTATCATTATAATTTTGTTCATTGTCGGTTGAAACAATATGGGTATATTGTTATGTAAGGCAAGTATGAGTGTTGGTTATATTCTGTGAATATATGATTTGTCCACAACTCATATTATATTCACAAGGGATGCATATTTGATTACCCACAACCCTTCGAGCATTGCTTTTGGATCCATGTCATGAAGTAAAATGTCGATAATGGTTTTAAATTCGTCTTAGACTTGGAGATACAAGCAAGTTTTTTTTTCTTTTTGGTTTTTATGTGTAGATATCACTTGTTTGAGATTATTGCCAACGTTGTCCTGAACAAGGTAGTTATAAAAAGCTATTTTCGGAGTGTATGTGAAGCAGCATCCACAAACTTGTAGTCAATAAGGATTTGTTCCTCCACTTGTATGTGCAGAAAGATCCATTGGGCTTCCTCTCAAGATTTAATCAGATATTGTGTGCCGCACCAAAGGTAATGCAAATGATTCTGGATTATCATTTGGTTTCTGATTTATTTCATACGAGACACATAATGTTAAACTATTTGGATTTCATGAATTAGGATCCAATCCTGGTTTAACAGTATCTGTAACAAAGGGATGATTATAAAGCAAAAATTTATAACCATTAAATAGCTGAGATGATTTTTGAAACTCTTATCTCATAATATTCCTAATGTAAAAATAATCGTATGGGTTGCTAGTCTTTGCAATTTTAGGTATAAGTTGTTAGTGCTACTCCAACTCTAAGAGGGAGTGTTGGATTTGGGTAGTCGGATAGCACGTATACTTACGATTATGTGAGCTATTGGGGGCACACACGTAAGACACGAAGAGTACGTTTATTAAATACTTAATATATATTTATTTATTATTAAGGATTTAATATGCTTCACATTATTATTTAAATAATCGTTAGTTACCGTTATATTTTATAACTAACTCAACAACTATTTAAATATGAACCGAAGGGACTAAAATTGACAAAGCCCGAACCTTGTGGGTGTCACTTGATGGCCGACCCATATAGCTTCTAGAAGGGGGTTTTGAGATCAATTTTGAAGTTAAGAAATAAGAGTTGTATTGTGATAAGGATTATGAGGGTATCCTAGTTTATCTTAAACTAGGGTTTGATGGCTATATAAATACCTTCTCCCTCATTATAATTATTCGTCCGATACACACACTAAAAACTCATCCGTCCCACACAGGAAAAAGTCATACGACAGAACTTTTCATTCAACGTCATAATTGTTCTCTGCCTTTTTTCCTTTGTTCACATTTATTCAATAGATTCCAAAAGCCATTTAAGGTTTTTGTCTCACTCAATTGATTAGTTTGGAAGCAAGAATAATAAATTGTTAAGGTTTATTATTCTTCCTCATTAGAAACTATTCGGACGTAATATAGCTTAGATATTCGAATTGGGTTTTTGGTTCTAGATACAAGAGTTGTTTGGTTTTCGGTTCAAGTAATTGAGCATACACTTGGTGTTTGGAGCTCGTGAAGTTACGACTAGCATTGTTGCGTACTTGTTCGACGTGTTGTGTGAGCAACCGTAGAGGTGATTATTTTAGTCACTTACTTGTTTCTTGATCAATTGGCTAAGAGGTACGCGTTTTCTATTTACTTCTTGTTTACGTGTTAATTCATATGCTATTACTAGATCCATCCGCTGCGTACTCGTAGTTACTTGGTTACCTAGATTAATAAAATCCCAACAGAAGGTACTCTGTTAATTGATGCCAAGTACACTTTTTTAAGTGGAGCAAATGACAAGGAGATCCTCTATCGAGTATAAGGTGTTGCTTGTGTATAT